>CAIGQV010019101.1:13998718-14023781 GCA_903798115.1 Danio jaintianensis | reverse complement strand
ATAAATGTATATCTATGTGCATGTAATTATTATTTTTTTTATAGGAACATGTTTGACAAACCCAACAAAGAGGCGTTCTACATTGTCATCCACTTTTTATTTAATAAACTGAATCCCACTCGTGCCCAAGACGTCTTCAGGTAGTACTATATGGTCATTTTTAAATGTTTGCTTGCTTTTCTGTTGTGACTTGAATTACATATTTAAAAATTTTATTGTTTGTTTAGAAATTGCTGGCTAGTTTGGGATCATAAAAGTGATGCTGAGTTTCGCAAGGTCGCTTTTGCATGGCTCCAGGAGATAGCGGTATGTGGTGTTTTATATACAATATTCTGTTACTAGTGTGCCTGTTGCATTGCTAGACAATCTTTACAGACAAAACTGTATTAATTAAGTACATTTATATTTCCATTTTATTGAATACTGTTTTTCGCTCTGTGCAATTTTCAGATTTTTCTTTTACTTTATTTCTTATTTAATATTTAGAATGAAGAAGGCAGTGCTTTTCCTAAGGTGGCTGCGTCACATTTGCTGTCTGCTTTTGGACCAAAATTTATCAACTTGATGCTCCACTTAGCTAAACACGTCATGCTGAAAACAATGAAGACATTTAACACTGGTATGTAATTATTATTAGTTCCCAACAACTGAAAGTACTCAGGGCTGTTTTATAAAAGATTACTAAAAATACGTTCCTCATAAAATCTTAATTGCATTGCTGTGCAATGGCTGGCACATGGCTGTCATGTGTGCGTGTGTATATAGATTTTTTTTTTTTAATAGTTATTTATAAAAGAATAGTAAGAAATGTTGAACAGAATTTAAAATGTATACTGAATTTCACTGAGTGTGCAAGTAAAAGTATGATGAATTGTTGTGTATATAATGATATTTGTATTATAAATGTTAACTGAATGTGTAACAAAAGAAGTCTTGCTAAATACTTTAAAGTAAACATTTTTAGACATTTAAATTTCTGATTAAATTATTTTACATTTTTATTATGTTTGCTAGGAAAGCCTTTTTTTTTTTTGGGAAAAAGCTGACACATACAAATCAATAGAGACTACTACCTGCTACTCAAATGTTAATTAAACGATGAAAACGAAAACTGTCAAGTTAAATACTTCAAAGGCCTAATCTGCTGATTTTGCTCTGTGAAATTCAATGATGCATTATACAGTAGCTAATGTGTTTATTTACAGGTAATATTATATCAGTTATTACAAACTTCCATCATCAATCATTGTTTAAATTAACAATCAATTGTTCAATTAATCTTTAACTTTAATAATGCAAGGTAGTCTGCTTCATTAGCACATTGTCACAACATGGAAGAATGTGCAATTTAAAAAAAAAAAATGCAAGCATCCTTGTTTTTACTATAGAGTCATTTATTGGTTAATGCAATGACTAATTTACAGTTGTGCAGTCTCTAATGTACACACTGGCAGCTGGTCCATGTGTCCGTCCATATGAGCAAATCGATGGTGTGAAGATTCAATTTGCACTTTCTATGAGATCCCAGATGAGAAATAAGGATCTTGTCTAGTAAGGCAATCAGTCCTTGTACAGAATGTATTTATTTAAATGACCAATCGTTTTTGCCCCTTTTTTTCACTCCCCATGTCACACTTATCCAATGCTGCCACAGTATGTATGGGACACATGCAGCAGTGCTCCCCTTTAGCTTTGTCAGGTTGTTTTGACTAGGTCTAGTACCTGACCTAAAGGAGATGTGACCGCAAGACAGTATTCTTTCACTTGCTATTGCATTGGTTCTGTTCAGGTTTTGACCATGGTGGTTGTTCCACACAGCAGGGTTTTATGTGTATTTGGACAATAAAATATGATTATGTGGTTAGCTAACAACTAACATGTTTCAGGGGCAGGGAGGTGTGTTTGTCATTTAAGCATCCATGTGACTGCTCAGCCAAAAGACTGCCATAGGGTTAATGCATGTGCACACCATCAACTGCCTTAAGTCAAATTATAAGTTTATTATCAATTATCCACAGATACAATTTTCATGTTAAGCTTATGTGTTTAAATTGGTATATTTGTTCTACGTTTGTTGCATCGTAAATTAGATGGCATGTGGGTTCCTGAGGCTGCTGCGGTACCAGCAAGTTCCGAGGTGATGGAGTTAAAAAGATTTCAGCTGGTGAAGAGACAGTTCCAGAGAGTGACCGTAGAGCAGGACTTTCTCATTCAAAACTATCAGAAAAGAGCCAAGTAAGTGTCTACAGTCCTAAATTCACAACTCTTGAATTATGATAAGATTTTTAGGTACTGTCCTATTGTAAGATGTTGAGTCTTCTATTTAGATGATTTGCTATTATTTATATAGGTTACCTCAACACTGCATGAATAGCTGACACATGCGAACACCTACAGGTGTCACTATAGTTGGAATCCGTGACTCTTCGTTGAATTCCTTTTATTAAATGTTTTATGCTCCTCCTGCTGTTGGAATAAAATAGTATATAGAGCTTTGGCTGCACATTTAATCAGAACTATGCATTTAACAGTATGACATTTATTTCACATTTAAAAAGTAAAAAAAACAACACTTATTATAATTAAATGGGTTTAAATAAAACAAAATAGCACAGAAAAATTATAAAGTAAACTAGTTTTTCAAACAGATGAAAATTGCCAAAGAACTATATAAAACAACAGTAATAATTCCCTGTTAATGTTAAATTAGTAACATTGAGCAGTAACTATGGTTTTTCTTGATCAACATTTAATCACAATAAACCAGTTTGTTGTTAAACTTGGCAAATAAATGAATGTTAATCTAACGTGACTGCATAGTAATTTTATCAAACAATAATCCAAAAACTCTTTTAGTCTTTAGTGCATGTTTTAGATCAGATTAAAACTTTGAAAATAAATACCATATTAAGTCTTAAACATATTTTAGGAAAGTGTTCTTATAATACGTTCTAAGAACCCAAATAATTTGAAATTGGGAACTGTTGGGAACTTAGTATTTTGTAGGTTGTAAATTAATCAAATGTGTGCTTTGAGTGTGTTCTGACATGAGCAACTCGTTATGGTGCCTACTCGAGCATCTTAGACTATAGTTATCGCAGACTTCGGTTCAGGAGTACTTGCTCTTTGTGACCTTTTTCATCAGAAAAAGGATGGCAAGCCCACTGCAGAAAATGTTGTTGCTCTCTGTTACACTTCAAGTTGTGCCTCAGACATTATCAGGAAGGCTATTCCAGAGTTTAGGAGACATAAATGAGAAGGCTCGACCACCTTTACTCGACTTTGCTATTCTAGGTACTACCAGAAGCCCTGAGTTTTGAGATCTTATAGAACGGGTTGGATTGTAGCGAGACAGAAGGTTGGTTAGATAAACAGGAGCTAGATTATTTAAAGCTTTATAGGTAAGAAGCAATATTTTATAATCAATACGGAACTTAACAGGCAGCCAGTGTAAGGAGGATAAAATTATCATTACACCTACGCTTTCTTCACAGTTTTTTTCCCCCTACTCTGTAAGCCAGCTTTACATGTGTAACCATGTCTATTTTTTTACCCCCAGAGTTTTGGAAAAGTCTTTGAGGGACCTTGATGCAAAGAATGCCAAATATGACAGTCTGCTTAAGTAAGCGCCTCATTTTTGACACTTCTCAAATAAACTGAAATAGCATAGATGTTTATCATTTCACTTTACTTAAAACTTTTTTTTTTTTTTCATTTGTAGAGAACATGACGGCATCACAGATTTGAAAGAAGTCATTCTTGCAAAAGTACAGAAGGTTTGTTAAGTTATAAGAATTAATGTCTTTTTTTTCCATTTTTAATATATATTAATGAAATTTATATTAGCACTTTAATTTGTTTTCATTCTAATCATATTTATTTTGGTAATATCAGCTGCAAGGCCTTTGGAATGAGGTAGACAGATTCTTATCCAACCTTCAAGGAAAGCGAGACACAGTGGCAAGTGTGATCAATGGACAGGTGGACCAGTATATCTTGTGTGGACAGGAGTTGAATATGAAGATGCCTGCGGTTTTACACGAAAGGATGGAACGTCTATCTCACCAGGTCAGCGCTACATGCAGAAATTGTGAAGGGAAACTTCAGTGTTCTAATTTTGGAGATCAAACATATAACAGTACATTCTGTCTCTACAGTCCAGTGCTGTTAGGTTGTATGAGGGAGGGCAGCCTGTCCTTGTGCGTTTGCTGGCACTTTTGAATGAAGGATTACACATCCTTCATGAAGAGCGAGAGAAAATTGTAGGGCCGAGTGTACAGCTTCAAAACCAAGATGTCCAGGAGCATGCATTGCTTTTCACACGCTCAAAAGAAAACCTCAATCTTATAAGGTAACAATAAATATACTTGTCATTTATTTGCCTTTTTATATTTAGAATGGGTGTTGTAATGATGGTGAGATACAGTTCAGTTTCGTTTTTGTAATTCGAATTAAACCATGAAGAAACAAAAGTAAAAAAAAATTTTTTATTTTAGAACTTTTACTTTTTTTTTATTATTTTTTTTAATCAACCATCAATCTAAACTAGTTTGAATCACATTAAGACACAATAAAATAAAATAAAAAATAAAACACACAAATCAGAGATTTGAAAATCACTGTCACCTGTGAGTTAATTGATCAACATCAGGTTTAATTCATGAGTTGCTAGTTTAAATCTGTGACCACACCCTCTGTTAAGAGTCTAATGAAATATAGGTACTGAAATAAGGTATGTGAAGGGACACAGTGAATTTGGGACCTTTACTAATTGTTAAGCACAATATTACAGTCGTTTAGATTAAATGGTTTTTGTGAAAATTTACTATTTTTCTTTCTTTTCTTTTTTTTTCCTTCAAGGTGGAAATTGGTCAAAGAAGATGCAGCAGAGATCAAGGTTTCCATTAGGAAGCTGGAGGAGGACTGGGAGAGCAAGTGGGCAAATTGTTTGAAAAATACACCCCTCACCTGTTTTCTTAAAGAGGATCCTGTAAGTGGAGTCACAACTTTTTTTTTTTTTTTTTCTTCTCTCGTTTTATTTCTATGATGTTGTGGTTTTTTTTTTATTTATTTATTTATTTATTTATTTTTTAAAGGTTGTTCAAGGGGCACTGATCTCTCTTTGTGTCAGATTATACAGAAGTAACACATTTGGTTTAGTTTGTTTGCTTTAAAATAATCTGTTCTTTGCATCTCTTAACAGGTTCTTGATTTGGTATTTCCAATGGTTGCTCTCTCATTTGAGCCAGCTTCTGAGGCTAGCTTTGAGGCCAGTGTCATTTCACATTATCCATGTAAACCACCTGGTAAGTTTACAGCTCAAATTGCTCCTTGTATAATATTTTTTTTACCCATAGAGATGCTGCAATTTTTATTTTAAATTTTCCTCTTGCTTTTGAGATCTGCTTGAGCAGCCATCAAAAGGAAAACTTGATACCAGAGAGGTCGTTCATTTGGAACAAGATGTTCACCTGGAGCAAGAGATCAAAATGTATGGTACAATTTTATCTTGTTTTTTAGATGGTAAAACTTCAGAAAATACCTCACTTGCATCACAATACATCAAAACACATTATTTACCAACAGATCTTCTGTGGCAACTGAAGATCAGGAAGTCCCTCTGGCCTCTGACAGCTGCTTTTCACCAGAACCTGTGACTTATGGGACACCACCATGTGAAACAATTCAGTCTGTGACTGAGACACCCAGTCCAGTACAGGTAGTTTTCTGTTGCTAAGCTCTCAACCAGGGTGCCCAAGCTTGGTCCTGGAGGGCCGATGTCCTGCTGGGTTTAGCTTCAACTCCAAATCGACACCTGAACCAGCTAATCAAGCTCTTACTTGTCACACTAGAAATGTCCTGGCAGCTGTGTTGAGGCTGTCCTCCCAGAACTAAGTTTGGGCACCCCTGCTCTACACTAAGGGTGTCAAACCCTGCTCCTGGAGGGCCACAGTCCTACAGAGAACTCTGCAGAATTGTGACTGTGAATTTGATACCTTGAAATTTTTGTATTATTATTATTATTATTATTTTTTTTTTTTTTTTTTTTTTTTTTTATATAAAGTAAAGTTTATTAATCTCAGAGGGGGTAGATGTACTTTAAAATGGTATAGATATGTGCATATTCTAAAAAATCAAGCAAAGAAAACTGATTGGACAACTTTGACTAAGTAAATTGGTAACCTTTCACTTGCAAAAACTGATGCACCTCTCAGTAGTGTCAGTCATGATGTCTTCCATCTCAGCGCCACTAGAGTTGAGAGCTACTGCTGTATATCCCAGGGATGTCCGATTGTCCTCCAGGAGGCTCCCTGTCCTACAGAGTTTAGCTTCAACTTGCTCCAATACTTGCCTGAGAATTTCTAGTGAGTCTTAATCTGATTAGCTGATTCATATGTGTTTATGTGGGGGTTCAGGTTAAAGGTGCAATAGATAATTGTCTTCAGAAACATTTCTTGTTGTGCTGGTTTAGTCTTTTCACATTCCAATAGTAATGATTAAAGCAAATGATCTAATTGTATTTTTATATTCTGGGTAAGGCATAGGACAAAAAAAATGTTCGTCCAATTAATTTTCGGGGCGAAAATTATGATTGGTAACTCGAACTGTCTGTCAACAAATTTATATATCTGCACACCCTGTTCACGCAGACGTATACATCATTTTCTCGTTTATGTGCAGCAGTGACCTGCAGCTGACAGAGTGACAGCAGACAAACTACGCATCAGCCTGACCTTCTTTCTGAAAGGCCAACATGGCCTCGTATCCATGAAAAGAACGATCGTTTTTGAAAGGGCTTCTGCCAAAAATGCTGAATGAAAACTTTTCTAAACTTTTCCTGAATCAATATCGGAGTTACTTTTGTGTACCATGTTTGCAGTATTTAAAATAGTTTTAAAACATAAAAAAATTAAATAGTCATATAAAGCTTATGTAGATTGTGTTCCTTATGAATGGGCTGTAAGCATGGAGGTGTTTTTCTGCCACTGAAAACGTCCGGTGAAAGATTGATTATTTTCAAGTTCAGGGGTACCTTTTACAGCATCGATAATGTAGTCGGTTAAATAGACCTAAGCATTAATTTAGGTTTTTTTTTTTTTTTTTTTTTTTTTTGAAAAAAAGTTGAATGATAACATGACTAAATAGCGCTCTTCCGTCTTACAAAGGTTAAGTTTGTTTTATATTTGCAAATTTAAGTGACAACTTTTGACACGCTCTCACTCTTTGAATATTGGGTCTGAAATGGTGTGTAAGTATGACTTCAAAACAACAATAGCACTATTTGACTGAAAACAATGTTGTATTTTTATAGTAATTGGCTGATTATAATTTCTTATGATATGACTTAAAGAGAGTCTGAATATGTGTGACCAGTTTTACCCCAGTGCCAGCTTTGGAAAAAAATATAATTCCTGCGCCCCACTGCCTGTCAACAACTATGCTGAACAAATTGTGTGTCGTCAGCAGAGACCAGCAATGCATGAAATGTTTTGTTTGCTACACAAATGAAAACGTGCAAGATATACCCCTCATATAACTTAATAAGAAGACTAAAAGATGAGATTTCACAACTGTCCGTAGTTTGTGATGTGCTATTTAATTATGCCATGCTTAGCAGCACATGATAGTTTGTCACTCCTCAATTTGTTTTTGGATCCAATAAATAAGACAACAAATTTCAAGGTTGATGTGGTGGTAACTTTATGAAATTGCGTTACACTAGATCGTAGATTGTGTTGTTGAAGCTAATTATTTTGGTAATTACCACTGGTTGTGGTATTGAATTTAACATTTAGTCTTTTCATTTTTTCTTTTACAGCCTCGCCACACAAGAAATCTGCACTCAAAGCCAAAGGCCTCCGTATTAAAGACCAAGGCTCAAATTCTAGATTTGGAGTGTGACAACTTAGCAAGTCAAGTATGTGTGTGTTTTGACAATTTTGCTCCGCTGCAGTACAGTAATACATAAGTATTCCATGTAGCACCAACTAAACTGGCTATGGTAGTGGGTTGTAGTGTGTGTGTGTGGGGGGGTATTATTATTTATTTATTTATTTTTTCTGCAGTGGGAAACTGATACAAGGGCAGTGTTAAGCAGTACTCTGCCCTTCACAAGTTTTCCCTACATCAAACCTGCTCTCTGATGACCGGTGCGAATTAAGAGAAATCGCCACGGACAGATACGGGGCAGACAGTCTTGCATACTTGATGCAAATGTAGCCAAACATTAATTTTACTGTTTGGTTCCCAGTTTGCAGAGGCAGTGATCATGAGTCCAGGCAATCGAAGAAGTGATGTAGACCTTGGACAGTTACTAAATGCCATATCGGACCCCTTTTCATCTAGGAAACAGCTTTGCCGTACTCCTGAGAGTCTAAGTATATATTTTAGTAGCTTAAACATTTAGTATTCTCTACTTCACTAGAAATGTTGTTGTTTTTAAACATTGGATTTTAATATAAACTCCCTAGTTAAAGATGTAAGAAGTTCGTGGAGAAAAGCTGTGGAGGAAGGAATGGCTGAGAAGAAACAAGCATCTTGGAATCAGCAAGACAGCCTTTGTTGGCTCAAGACGCCTATGGCTGAGATGAACAGCCCATGCAAGACCCCAAATTTAGAGGCTTCCATCTCTTTTTCAACCAATTTTGCCCATTGCACTTCTCCTCCTGTCCAGCAGGGGTCAGCCCTCCACTCAACTGTGTCATGGGACTCATCACAATTAGAGGCTCTTATCAGTCAATGCTCAAGTGATGTTATTAAATTCAGCATTGCTCAGGAGGAGCTCCCAGACCTGTTTGATGATGTGTCATTTAACAGCGACAGCTCTGTTGAGAATCCTGGTGAAAAGGCGAGGGACGAAGAACTTTGCTTGCCATCTACTGGGTCATGTTATCTTGATCAAGAAACTCCCCTATTGACAGCACAACTGTCTTTGGGGGCCTCTTCAGATAAATCTCTTTTTAAAGATTCCCCAGTACATTCAAGTATGAGCCAAGATTTGAGCCACTGGACTACTGACCAGACCCATTTTTCTCTTGATTTAGACAGACTTGAGAGTCTTTCTTCCCCTCCTCGTGCAGAAAATCTCACCCTTCCCAATTTAGTTAATGTCAATCTTGATGAATATTAACATGTCTTTAATAAACAACTGTAATTGTTTACATATTGGTCTCCTGAATGAAAATTTGCACACTGCTGTGGTGTGCTTTTGCAAGAACCATTTTACCATCTACTAACTTATTAATCTTTCTCTGAACCATGTGAACATTTACTTCATCTGTACTAAACTTTAGTATGTACAAACTAATTGTAAAAGGTATCTAAAAATAGTGTCTTTTGTTAATGTGTAATAAAAACCTCTTTTTGCAATTTCTGTTTATCTCTGCGTATTAAAATGCATTTGTTTTCCTTTTCTGACTATAATTTGTGTAAATGTACAATCAAGACTCACAACGATTAGTATACAGATGTTTTAATGACTTGTAAGGTGTAAAACCAGCAGGCACCTGTTAATCCTGGTACGCAGCACACTAGCTTGTAAATGATAATAACTCACAAGAGCAGAGCGGAAGAGAAATGTGGTGCAGCCAGTCACGCATGGGCGTGTTCACCCGCCTCCAGCAGTCAGTGCGAGAAACCCGAGAGCACACCAAAGTAACAAAACACAAACATGGCGCCTATTTGCTGTCGTACAGTCTAGCGCTGGACAGAGACAAAGTTTCCAGGAATAAACACGGCGCGCACACTAAGTGGACGTCTAATTTCCGCTCGAAACGGAGTGGACGGGCTGCAAGTTACAACTTGCCTACATGTCAACGTGTTGTACTCTAGTGATCTGAACAGCTGGTACGTATTGCTGGGTTTTTGAAGTTGCTTGATGTAGACAAACGGATTGAGTTTCATTTTCTCCGGCTGTTGGTTTGGGGCTGTGATATTTTCACACTGGTTCTCTTCTGTGCTGAGTCGGTAGACATATTATAAAACACGGTTTGCATTCTGTTGAAAGTACGTTGTGTGGTCGAGTTTTCTGGAGCTGCCCGATCTCTTGGCGATGCAACAGTTGGACAGCTCGTTCACAGGCCTCGTTAGGGAGTACTGGCTGTGTCAAATTTTAGCGTGCAGTCCACCCAGACAACACTTAAGTGCAAACATTACAGGCGTTTGTCTAATACCTAGTTCGCTGATTTGAGAAAGCAGGGATGTTTCAAATGAAGACTGCAGGGTGTGTCAGATTGCAGAAAAATACTAAGGTTGGGCACATCCGCCTGTAAATTTTGTTTTTAAATGTTTACGTTTCATATTTGTACGCCACACTAATTAGTTGCTGACATATGAATAATGGCATTGGTGTTACAAGATTACTTTTAACAACACGAATCAATTTGTTTACAGGTTACTTTATCTATGATATACATTGTCTTCGGTATACGTGTGTATCTGAATATTTGGAACGAAGTGTAAATGCAATCGTTGTTTTGCGAGCATACCAATTAAAGGAGAACTTTTGTTATTTTTGTAAAAAAGAAAGAGATGCTTGTAAAGTCCAGATGTTTGATTGATCGATAGCTTGATGTTCAAGAGGTTTCAGACCAGTGCGGGACGCTTCAAATTGTGTGTTATTTCCTTTTGTCTAATACTCCTGAATCAAGGGAGACAGGAAATGACCTGTGCTGGAGCATGCGTGACATGTTTGTTACCCCCCTGGCCTATGTTTACCTGTGCAGTGGGCCTCTGTGCATTTATACTTAATTATAATGACTAAGTTGAAGGGTTTGTGTGCATGTGGGCTGGCTGACCTTGTGTCTTGTCACATTTACTTTCCAAGGTTGAGTCAGGTGACTGAGATCATAAAAAGAGCCGTCCTCAGGAGTGGCTACAGGTAGTCGCGAGGGATTGTGGGAATGAGAAATGGCAGGCCATGTGGCAGGAAGGCAGAACCTCTCAAGTGAAAGGGAAACACAAAACCACATAATAATACTGTCGCTGTGCTTCCTTTTCCTTCAGCTTAAAAAATGTTTATGTAGCCTTTAAAAGTAGACTCAATAGTTCCATGAAAGTTATTTACAAGCTAAACTACCTTTACTGTAAAAAATATATATCTACATTTAAAATGTAACTTAATTTTTAAATAAAATTGAGATTGGATTTTTTTACAGGGACAATGAACCCAAGTAAAATGTACCCTGTTTTATGTAATATTAATATTTTATACACTGCTAAAAACAACACTTTTTAATCTAAGGATAGCATTAAGCCAGTTAAACACTTGGGGATATTGATCTGCTCAGTAAAGTAGCAGAGGGGGTTGTTAAAAAATGTGAGCTCCTTTGGTGTTAATGAAAATAACGAGTGCAGTAGATGGACAACAATGACTGCGTTTACATGCACACCGCCACAAACAATGCAAATCTTTCCATTAATAAGAGTAATGCCACGGTCACACTAGAGTTTGAGCATGCGAAATTCTGTCGTACGGCGCAGTGAAAAGGGCTGGGATTAAACAAGATGATTAGACATTTAAAAAGCGAGCGATTGGTCCATATTTTACATTTCTGTCCAGAGAAGTCATGTTTTGATCTTTAATTGATCTCATGCAGTCACGTGATGTGATTTTGCAGGTCAGAGTTCACTAAGATTGAACTTTGCAACTCAGCGAACTGCGAAACTTGTCGCATGAGCTTGCATTTCCGGTCTGCCGCATTCACGTGTGTAGGAATGGAAGTCTATGGGGAGAAAAGTCTAGTGTGACCGCAGCTTGAGTGCTTAATTGCAATTTAACATTTACATGTCAGGAAAAAAAAAAATCTTAAAACTGTTTACATACAATTTTCATTATTCTTATTATTGCTAAAAATTGTGTTTCTTCTTTTCGTCATTATTCACATGCCATACTTCACAGTACAAATGATGGTCTTGGAAAAGGTGTTACTGACCACCGCTTTAATTCATTTACATCTAATGCAAAATGCTTTGTTTGTATTCTGTGCTTCCGTGAATGCTTGTATTCCATGCTTTTTTCACCTGAGTTTGTCATTGATATCATTCATAGAGCTGTGTGAACTTGTTGGCCACAGAATAGGTCCAGAAGACTTTTCTGTTCCTGCAGCTGTGCGGTTGTTGCAAGTCAGTCTACAAAAGCAGGGTCAAAATTATGTGTATTAATTCTGTAAATTCATGATACCCATGACACTTGATTTAGTAAAAATGACAAATGAGGACCATGCTAGACAGGGAACTGTTTGAAAGCACATTCTACAGATGGCATGCTGTATTGCACAAGGTAAAGTTTAATCGCAATATTGCCAAAATCC
Source organism: Danio jaintianensis (assembly GCA_903798115.1). Lineage (NCBI taxonomy): Eukaryota > Metazoa > Chordata > Actinopteri > Cypriniformes > Danionidae > Danio > Danio jaintianensis. Next base: position 14,011,470 of record CAIGQV010019101.1, on the reverse strand, counting down.
CATTATAATTACATTTATTTGGTCCATGTAAACAGGGCTCTAGACTAACTTTTTGCACTGGTGCACCCAAAAAATTTTCTAAGGTGCACCAGAACAAACTTTAGGTGCACCCATTTTTTTGACCGCATCGCATTTAATGGCGCAGTGAAAAAAAATGCTGTCTATATAGGCAATATCGACTTGTAAATGATTAACTAACAATCTGGTCAACAAAGTTCTTTATTAAAAGCACAATTCTACAAGACAGGTAACTTACTACCACCCTTCACTATCTCTGATTGGTTTAAACTAGGGATGCTCATATTGACCATTTAACCCAGTGGTCACCAAACCTTTTTAGCCTAAGATCCCTATCTTCAAGATCAACCCATTAAAAAATGACAGAAAAATAAAGCTGTATTTTTCATTTGCATTTTCAGCTTATGAGCTTTAATTTAACATTTTGAACTATGTAAAAATCACTAGTTTAACTTACTTTACATCTTTTAATTGATGCAACCAAAAATATCTGTGACACAATTTGGTAAAATGATTTTCAATCATTTGATCTTTTGAAGGTACTACATTAGCATTTTATAAATGAGCTGTAAAAAATCTACAAATAATAATAATAATAATAATATATATATATATATATACTAATAATAATGACAACAATAATAAGTAAACTAAAACAATTGCAGCATGAATTTACAAAGTTATAAGAAAGCAAACTGCTGCTTACAGCTAAATATTATTGTGGGAGTTTAAGCACGAACACATCGAATGCGTTGTTTGAGGTGGGATAAGCCCTTTTAAATGCTGTTTTTATTGGCAGTGAGAGTTTTGTGTGCTGCTCTGGTGCCTTGCGTTTTTGCAGTTTAATAAAAAAGTTTGGATGTTTTCAACTCACAGCTGTAGGCGTGACTGGAAAACACAAGCATGTGCTTGCCACTCTCTTTTTCTCTCTCCATTTGAAATAACAAACTTAAGCATGCAAAAGATGCATATTTGAATGGCCCCTTATTACTTTCAGGCTCGCGCCTCGTAATGTCATATGGAGAACTTTATATCAAAGTTTGCGGCAGTTGGATCAAGAACATAAAGAAGAATAAGTGCAAAAAATGCATTTCTATGTCATTTTCGGGATCTACCGGAGAGTGATAAAGCTACTTTAAATAAAAGTCAACATGTATGCACCTTGTCATTGTCACTCATCACACAAAATAGACACGTTATTCTGATCGGTTAACAGTTAATATATGATAACGCGGTTGTCGGTTGGGAAGATCAACCGAAATTGCCATTCCTAGTTTGTGTCTATTGAACCACAGTCGGAGACTTTAAAAAATATATATATTGGCTGGTCGCACTGGTGCGACCTAAAAAAATTTTTTTTTGTCGCACCATTGAGAGAAATTAGGTCACACATACGACCAAATTGGTCGCACTCTAGAGCCCTGGTAAATGTACTCAATGAGACAATGTCCAAAACAGCAATGGATTTACTAGTGGAGTCTACTGACATTTTTTCTCTACTCATATTTTCTGGTTGGTTCTCAATAGTTTTACATTTTGCTAAGGTCAGTAGCATGAGGCATTACCTGGACCCTACGAAGCTTGCACATGCAGTCCAGATCCTCCAGGAAGGCACATCAATATGTGCCATTGCCAAAAGCTTTACTGTGTCTCAAGAAGATGGAGGAAATTCGAGGAGGCATGCAATTACTCGAGGAGAACTGGGCAGGGCTGTAGAAGGTCCTTAAAGGCTGGGACACACCAAACCAATGCCAAAGAACTAGAGCAGACAAAAAACAATTGTGTCCTCGCCTTGCATTGGGTGGGTCTGTTCTTGTCTAGACCAAAAGGCTGTGCACGATAGGCATGGCACAATAACCATTTTCAAAGTATACAGCGGTTTGGAAAAGTCAAGGTTTTAAAACCAACAAAATTTTCTGCTATACCGTTCCTAAGGTATCTGTAAGATTTTTTATTTACGTGTTGTTGTTTTTTTTAGTTTTTTAGGACAACAGTATCTCCAGCAGAAGAGATCTCCAAAGATGCCGTTTTAAATTGTAAAGAAATCTGTGTTTTTGAAACAAACGAAGACAGCAGAAGTCAATGATTCATTTGAATTATTTAGCCTGACATGTTTACTGCTCCAAAATATTTTAAATGTTTCTCAAAATAAAATATATTTTGTTCAAAGTGGAAAAAAGGTTTAGTTTTTTACCCAGACGTTTACAAAGAATATATTTTAGAGCAGTAATCACAATACTGTAAAACCATGATATTTTTATCCAAGGTTATCATACCGTCAGAATCTTATACCGGCCCATGCCTAGTGCACGAACACACCAAACAGATGGCAGCTAACTTAAGCGAGAGCACTCGAGAGTCATTGCTGAATAACCAATCAGAGCGCCCTCTTTTGACGACACCAGTTCTACATGCAGAATCAGGCCAACTCGCTCTGATGTTAACCCGATGAGAGGCAACGTGGAATACACCAAAACAAATATCCAGACCGATGCCAGAACAACAGAATTGGCAGATTTGTCACTTTCACAGATGAGAGCAGGTTCAGCCTGAGCATGTGGCAGATGGGCTAGGGTCTGTAAAAGTCATGGAGAATATTATGCTGCCTGGCCATTGTTCAGCATGCCCTGTTTATTGGTGGATCAGTGATGGTCTAGGGAGGCGTATCCATGGAGCAATACACAGACTTCTACAGACTAAAATGGCACCCTGACTGCCATTAGTATCGGGATGAAATCTTTTGACACATTGTCAGACTCTACACTGGTGCAAAGTGTCCTGGGTTCCTCCGGGTGCATGACAATGACTGGCTAAATGTGGCAAGAGCATGCAGGCAGTTCCTGGAGGATGAATGAACTGATACCATTCAATGGCCCCAACACTCATTTGACCTAAATCCAATAGAACACCTCTAGGGCATTATTTTGGTCTATCAGACACCACCAGATTGCACCTCAGGCCGTCCAGGAGCTCAGTGATACCCTGGTCTATATTTGATAGGAAACACCCCGCACCACCTGTTGTTTCATTACGAGGATGCAGCAGCAACCTTTTGCTGATTAAACCAGCTCCATCATATTTCAGTTTGATTTTGGGAGTTTGTGTGTTTCAATTAAGCCATCTGTAGGTTATTACCGGTTATTAATCTTTAAGTTCCTATCTCATTATCCAGCCCAAATCAGTATGAATAACCAGCATAATATTTTTCCCCTTTGAATTCGTTTGCATTTTAAGTTAACTTTTTTTTTTTTTGAGCAGTGTATATAGCAGTTAGATGAAACTTCGTACGAGGTGGTGTACTCTTGTTCATTTAACATGCTTTCTGTTATTCATTCTAATTATTATTGTGCAAAATGTATTCACACATTTATATGCATGTACACACTGTTCTTATATAATGCTAATGACAGCTAGCAAATATGGCAATTTAATATTTTTAACTGCTTGTCAGAAACTAAATGGCCCTTTGTGATATGCTGTGTCCAGTAAAGACATTGTTTATGATTTTTATTATGGCTTCTATTAGGGATGCTCCGATCGGATGGCAAAGAGTGAATGAGCAAAAGAACAGATCATGAGACACACATGTGGTGATGTTCTAAGCATTACATTTGTTAGGTTAAATTAATAGAGCAGTAAAGATATTTCGAGTGCAAATCCCCCTCTCTCATCAAGCTGCTGTGAGGCTCTCCAGTACTGCTATCATAACGCATGACTTAAACTACTGCTGTCGATAGTTAGGCTTACATTCATTTAGGCCTTTTTACATATAAGAAATGAAAGTTCTTTGTTTTTAATATTGCAAGTTCACTAAAACCTGGCTGGAAATTTTTTTTAAATTATTATTATTATTTTTAATGCTGGGCAAATTATTGAGTTACTATTGCATTAACGCATTAATTAATTAATGACAATTATTTCATTGCGCGTTAATGCAGTTGTTTTTTAGTTTTTAATATTTTGAAATTCCGTTGTTTGCTGGCTTTAAATACACATGCCGGGAAGCACATAGGTCACAAGAGGCTTGTTCGCAGGATTGGCTTGGGAAAGGTATCATCAAACTTCTCAACCCATGAGAACATTTGGGCCTAAGAGTGCCACCGCAGCTGCTCACATGAATTCGATTGTACAAAAATATGGCTAAAAGAAGTGAGCTCTTAAATGGACATTTTCAGTAAACAGTGAAGTTGTCAAAACAAAAGCTATATGTCACTTATGCAAAGCAGAGTTTTCATATCCCAAAGTACTTCAATTCTGAAGTATAGTATCACTTGAATGCAGTACGCACTACTGCCATCAAATCACGCAGTGATCGAGATGAATGAGGTAACATTAAGCTTCAGCAGACTACTTTGGAGAGTTCATTTACGTTTTCAGATGATAAACTAGTGTGTTTTAGGAACTGGCTTTGTGGAGAGGAATAAGTAAATGCAGAGTTGATATTAATTTTGTCATTGTGTTTTATTTAAATTTTGAAATGTTATTTATGATTTATTTTTGGGGGGCTGAGATTATGCAAAGGAAGATCAGTACAAACATGTACTTCACAGATTAAAGCCCCCTGCATAGTAAAACTTTGTTGTTGTTTTTTCAAACATTTACTCACTCTTAACAGTGACCACTGCTACAGAATGGACTGTTTATGTTGTTTACTGATAAAATTAATGTTTTTTCTTTTTACCTGTTCAGAAAAAATACATTTCTGAATGCGAACTTGACCGCTCTGAATGCGATGTTGCTTGCAACTGCCCTGTTATAATGTTATGATCAAGCCTCTGAAATCTGTGCATAACTTAATTTCTATTACAAATTGGGTAACATTTATATGAGTGATGCTGATCTACCCACTGGAGTCTGCAAAACAGAAAGAGAGGAGTTAGTGTCTGGGTAAGAGTGAAGGTCATAGGTCACTGAAGCATCCGTGTCCTCTCCCTCTGATTACAGGCTGTTGGCATTCCCGTTGGCTCTGGCCCAATGTTGGATGTGAAAGTGGAAGTGGAAGTCCTGGAGTGCTAGGAACCACCTGGTGACACGGACGTTACTGTTTTTTGCTGAAGCCATCCACTGTAGGGGCGCGTGGTCCATTACTAGGGTGAAAGTCCTAGGAGAGAGTATTTTAGCTCCAGGACTGCCCACTTTATGGCCAGGGTCTCTTTCTTGACGGCCGCGTACCTGGTTTCTGCAGGGGAAAGTTTCCAACTCACATATACCACTGGTGCTCCTATCCCTCATGGACTTGTGATAATACTGCACCCAGTCTGGAGTCTGAAGCATCGGTCTGGAGGATGAAGGGGTAGCCGAAATCAGGTGCGTACAGTACTGGAGAAGACGATAGGGCTACTTCTGGAATGCTTGCTCTACTGCTGTGTTCCAGGGTGTTTTCTCTGGCTGCCTCTTTTGCGTCAGGTCTGTCAATAAGCAGGATACGGATGAGAAATTGGGGATAAAGCAACGATAGTAGCCCGCCAACCCCAAAAAGGCACATACCTGGGATTTGGTGGTGGGCCGGGGGGTCTCCTGGAGAGCTTCAACTTTGGACTGCTATGACTGGTTCAGCCCCTGGCTAATGTGATATTCCAGGTACTTCGCTTCCACAAGCACAAGTTGACATTTCCTGGGGTTGGCTGTGAGTCCAGCCCGCCGTAGTTCCAGGAGCACCCTCCGCAGACGGGTACGATGTTCCTCCCAACACCGTGAATGGACCACCACATCGTCCAGGTAAGCCGCCGCGTATGCTTGGTGTGGCCTGAGGATTATGTCCATCATCCTCTGGAATGTGGCTGGAGCCCCATGCAGGCCGAAGGGAAGGACCCGGTAGTGCCAGTGATCCCCAGGAGTGGTGAAAGCAGTCTTTTCCTTGGCTTTGGGTGTTAGGAGGACTTGCCGGTATACTTTTGTTAAATCTAGCGTTAATATAAATCGGGCACTACCGAGCCTGTCCAGGAGCTTGTCTACTCAAGGCAATGGGTACCCGTCAAAGCTAGATGTTTCATTGAGCTTTCTGAAGTCATTGCAGAAGCAGAGGGTGCCATCCAATTTTGGTACCATCACTACTGGGCTGGACCACGGGCTACGCGATGGTCGATATGGGACCCAGCGTTTTAATAGGTAGATGTGGTAGAACTGTTCCTCCTGTCTTCGTCCCGGCTGACGAACGTGGTAGTTGATCGCTCGACGATCAGGTAGGGACCCTTCCAGGTGGCCAGGAACTTTGATGTTGTTGTGGGAACCAAGACTAACACCTTATCGTCGGGATGGAATTCACAGGGCTGGACCGGCCGATCGTAGACCCGTCTCTGGGCATGGTGGGCTTCAGAGAGATGTTCTCTTACCAGGGCCATTACTCTGTCGATCCCCTGTCTCTTGTCCCGTACATGCTCTAACACCGTCCGGTGTGGGGCTGGGTCAGACCATGTCTAGGAGACCACAGGTCTGGCGAAGTTCGAATGGGGTGAAGCCTGGTAGAAGCTTGGGGCACTTCATGAATGCCGAAGAGCACATACACGGGATCATGAGGTCCCAGTTGCACCCATTTTCTGCCACCAGATGGAGAATCTTCTTTTGATTGAACCGTTCTACCAGGCCGTCTGTCTGTGGGTGGTAAACTGATGTTCGTAGTTGTTTTACCTTTAGGAGGTGGCAGAGGTCCGCCATCAGCCGGGACATGAACAGGGTGCCCTGGTCAGTCAGGATGTCCAAAGGGATGCCCATTTGGCTAGAGAAGGAAGAGTTCCTTGGCTATTGCCTTTGATATCTCTTTTCTTAAGGGCACTGCCTCGGGGTAGTGTGTAGCATAATCCAAGATCACTAGGATGAAAAATAAACAAAGTAGTGACTGGAGGTTGAAGGAAAAAAATGCAGTAAAAGTACAGACACAGCATTAAAGCGGTGGGTCACTACAATATCATATTTTAAACTAGGGCTGCACTATTAATCGAAAAATGATCACTATCTCGATTCGACCCCCCCCACACAATCTTAATTCAGCATTTCTACGATTCAGCTAAATATATTTTCAAGGTCAGGAGAGAAGCATAAAGGTGTTTGCACAAGTCTTCCTATTGTGTTATATACTTTGCTCAGCAACGTGGACACCTCTAAATAGTGTTGAAAGAGTCACATGCTGTATTTATAAGGTATAATTCACCCAAAAATGTCATTTCTGTCTTCTTGTAATAATGTATTTGCGGCCACAAAATTACACGTGAGCTGACCGTTTACCAGAGAGGATGCGCGCGTGAACAGAACCTGCATATGCTGTGAATAACAGGTAATAAAGTGCTAAAATAACATTCAGTTTGTTACACAGAGCGATCGTTTGGGAGCCGTGCGGAAAGTATGATTTGCATGTGTGTTTTTTTTCCTCAAAGTGAAGACAGCCATGACATGAACCGCACTCAGCAGTAAAAGTGAAACTGAAAGCACGCACATCATTTAAATGATCATATCGCATTTTAGAGTTATGATTACGACAAGCATTTGATATGTTTTTTCTTTCATAGCGAACCCAGAGTGTTGTGCATGAAGGTAAACGTGTAACAGTGTCAGTATAACTACTCTAGCCTATATGTAATGTTGAATATAATGCAAGAGGGGAATCTGATAATGACAAATGTCTCATTGTACCAGTGAAAAAATGGGCTAATAATGTTATCAATGACAGATTGGCAGCATATGTCTCAAACATAATAATTCAACTTATAAATAGTTGTATTCTGATGTAATCACTTTACTGTGCATTACCAACCAGGACAAATTTAAAGTCTATTTAAATCCACCGTTCCAACTCCCAATTTTGCATTTTAACCACACTTAGGCCTATTATTGTTTGTCTTACCATATGTTTGAGAAATAACAATAATAATAGCCTACTCATTAACCTTTATTTTACATGTGAGAAAATCATGATCTTTATTTTAAGCAAAAAAAAAAAATTGTGATTCTCATTTTAGCCAGAATCATGCAGCCATACATTACTATCATATCAATATAATAAATGTGTATTACAGAGACCATAAAAACGGCAAGTGCAAAAGCTGGGTATAAAGTGATGGCAACAATGTGTAAATTGTAGCATTGTTAAATGAGAAGGACATTATTTTCAAATCAAACATTATGTTTGAACATTTCTGAACATGCTTATTAAGGTAGTACAACATTCACAACAAGCTTACACTTTATATTCTTATATCATTTCTGATATGTATCTTCTCTAAGTGTATTTCTTTCTGATTGTCCTCTCACACAAGTTTGTTTTTATTTATTTATTTTTGTGCCATTCCACTTATGCCTATCCATTATGAATGGAGCTGATTTATTCCAAAGCCTATTCTTGGCTCATCTAAGTGAATTGAGAAAGGCTGTGCATGACACAAGTCTAACAGGCATTTGTACATCCCTTGTTCTACAGCCAGAGAAGCGTCGCTCCAGCACAAAGTGCTCAGTCCTTTGTACGATGATGAGTTATTCTGGGGATGATCATCGGGTCCACAGTATGTCATTTTTGTATACGTTTTATTTTGAATTGTTTGGATGAATAGAAAAGGTAAATAAATAAATGACTCTTGCTTGAATTGAGAAGTTTAATTTGTGGTTCAATCCTTTTGTTTTAATTAGAGGTCAACCAATATGGGTTTTTGATTTCTCTGGTATTTGGAAATCAGGGCAGCTGCTGGCCAAATCTGGCCCACCATATCATTTTATGTGCACTGTGCAAACGGTTCCCACCAAATAAGAATGTAAGTATTAGTGAGAGTAGATTACATACAAAGTCAGTGCAAACTGTATGCTGCAAATTATGCGAAATCTATGACACATTTGCTGCATCTCAAAATTATATGTTTTTCCATAGTTCTGATTCTCACTCAAAATGTGACAAGATTCTGGAGAAAGGCATTGACTTTGAATTGTTGGATTATATGTATGTGCTATTTACCTTGATGGAGTTATTTGAGTTTCTTAACCTGATAAAAGGATTTGTGTTAAAATGACATAGAAGTCACATCTGTCACATTTATGCAAGTACATTAATTATTTGTTACTTTAATATGTTATAATGACAAAGCAGTCCATGTGGACATAGATTTCTTTATAACCTAGGATGAAATACCAGTGAACATGTATACTATGCCTAAAATGATCTCATTAGTCATGGTTGTAGTCCGGAAAAAATGCAGCTCACACTGGGAGTGGCATGTTAAAAGAATTATAACTTTTTGCTAATTAGCAGTCTTACGATGCAAGCAAATAATTTGCATACGCAGACTACTTTGATCAAAATAATAATAATAATATTTCTTCAGCTGTGCAAAATGCATCTTTCCAACTTTTACATTTTAGCCAGAATTTTAATTTCCATGCCTTTTGTTCTTTTTTTTTTAATCTATGTCGGTACAAGGATCAGTACTAGGATCTTAAAAATGATTTATTTTAACAAAATTGTATTAAACATGAACAAGCTCTGAATGTAACACTGAAACACCAGATTACAAAGAGCAGTTATAAGGAACAAAGAGTTCTTATTCCAAAAAGAGAACATTCAGTTTTGTTTTGTTTTTGGTTGATTTATATTTTTTTAACAAAAATATTTACATAGCAAAATGTTTACATAGAAATTATATTTGAAAATTTTATAGGAATTGCTTTTTGTTTAGAGCCACAGAGAACTAGCTTTAAAACAATGCTTCATTCATTTGCACCATTTTCACTTTCATTCACGGTAAGTTTGACACCCAGTAGTTGAACTAGGTCTTGCACTCCTGGTTCAAAACACACACAAGCGCAGGTTGCCAGATTGACGACATCAACAGGAGTGTGCCTGACTATCGATCGAGCCTTAAGGCTGATTTAATTCACGTTCTATATAAAGGCGAAGGAATATTTTCCATATTAAAAGGAGTTTTTGTTCCAACCAACACCTGAACTTTATGTTTTAGAAACAGCTTCTATTTCTTTCAGCTGAACAACAGGATAAACTGACAATGATCAACTCATGTGCTTTATTCAGTGTTAAATGCTAATAATGTGAGTTTGAATGCCATTTTACATTACGTTTATTGCCATACTACTGAAGGCAGCAGTGATTCAGCATGTACATTTAATAATGTTAAAGAGGTTAAATATGTGTTAATTAGATTATAAACCTCAGCATTTTGATGGAGAGCAGCGAGTGCACTATTCTGTGCTTCTGAATGACTGTATTTAAATTTCTGTTGCGTCTGGTGCAAACAGTCAAATTGCTTATCACTGCAAATCTCGTCACGTAGCGTGTTGTTAGGACGCAGGGTTACAATATAACCTGCTCACCTAATGTTTACTTTTGTAAAATGTATATTATTTGCTAATTAATAGCCACCTCATGTAGAACTCTGAATCTGCGTCTCATTTCGGAGTCTGCTGTCGGAGGTTTCATTTTGGTCACGAACGCGAGCTTTAAGAGCCTTCCTGACTGAATGCATGAAATACGTGGATTTCCACCAAGGCAACCCGGGGTGCTGAAATATAATTGGCTAAACTGGTATTAGAAGGGTTAAAGGGACCAAAACAAAGACAGCGTTCTGACACAACACACATTTTCGAAGCAGAATGTCTGACTTTAGCATTGTTTTTCAAATAAATAAGAATGTTCACTTAGCATGTTTCTTAAATATCTGCAAACATATGGTATTTTTATGCTTTAGAAGAGTCAAAAACTCACAAACAGCACCTTTAATGCCACCCTGTCTGAATTCTTTAGTGATGCACATCTGATGAGAAGAGCAGCACTGCTTCTTTGCGGAACAGCAGGAATTTGAACAGCGCACTGGAAGAAAATTCTTTTAAATTCTTATCTAACAAAATAACTTACGATAAATAACTTATGATAATGGTCCAAAAATTAGTACACCCAAATTGATATGTAAAGGAAAAATATTAAATAAAAAAATTGCATAGACGAAAAATCAAGAGAATCAAACAATATATATAAAATTTAAATGTGTTATATTTCTATTTCTAAATAATATTTGTTCAGTGATTAAAATGTTATTTTCACTGAGAAATGGATAAAAATATAATATGCAAGACCTTTCAAATGGCATTTATTTTCATGTCCAACTTTTAATACCAGCACATCTTTCTCTATAGTTTAGCAGAGTGAAACAGTTTGATCGCATATTTATGTCAAAATGAGCAAGATATATTGGGGTCTTTGCTCTGGGCCTCACAGCAGCTCCAGTGACAAAAATACTTGCAAAGTTGAACCAGGTTTGTAAGAGAGAGTGATGGATGCCGGCTGCGATTTGGACTAGAGCTTTCTTTACTGTTATATTCATTTAATTTAAGGCTTAAATGTGATAATGCTTTATTGCTCTAGTTGTGCTTTTTCCTCATGCTCGCTCTTTCTCTTGCCTCTATGATTTCCAGGATTCATTGTATCTAATTTGTGAGCATCAGAGAGCCACTGTATCCAGGAGGTGGGATGTCTGCATTTTACACTGGCATTGTTTAGCTTTGTTGAGCTACATTTTTGACTCAGCCTAGCTGCCATGATTGATTGTTGACACATAAACACACATCCAACACATGGACAAGGAGATCATGCGTACACCAAAGAAATGTCAGCCACTTGATAACATCGTTCAGGGACGTAAAATGATTAGTAGCATATTCTAGTTTATTATTAACACTGAAGTATATGGAGACAAAACAGCTTGAGTAAAGTTAACCGTTCCGTTATAATATATACAATAGAACTGTTAATAGCTTTTGTCAACATAACTTTTGCTGTTTTAATAAAAAGATGAATCCGTATTTAACTTTTTTTTTTAAACAGTGAGAAGTATGCAATGTTTACACTTGTTTATTCATTTTATGTACCTGAATAAACCAGAAAACCCTTTTTTTTATGTAGTGAGCTGTACAATTGCGCTTGTCAAGTGAATTTGATGTTTTATGTCTGTCTAAACATTCACTTTTTCTGGACAAGCATTACAGAAAAATACAGAAATATATATTAAAAAAAAAATACAAATAAAATAAAATAGAAATAAAATACCGAAGTACCAAAGTGGCAAAATTGTGCAGCCCTGATGCAAAGTTTGCAGTATCAGTACTGGATAGAACAGCAAAACAGGAACTTTACAATCTTGTTGCATAATGATTGCACCTAAAGCAATGTGTTTAACTTCAGGATTCTCAGGATCTACCTGTAATTACTGCTCTAAGCTTCTGCTACATGGCATGTAACTAAGTAACATCTCATTAGAGAGGTGACTTGAGTTTTTTTGGGATTGGAGATGATAGACTTACAGGGTTCCCACGGGTCATGGAATTTCTGGAATATTATAGAATTTTCCAGACTTTTTTTTTAATGTGTTGTTTTGCCTATTGTTATGATTAGGCTAATTTTCAGTGCCGTTTTATTTCTTTCTCACTTTTATTTCTTTCAACTGTCACCAGGCTGTTAAACTCTTTGAGCGGTACTTCATAAACATTTGAGATTTTGCACCTCTCTTACCTATATCAAGATTTTAAAGTAGACATTCATATGTAACAAACTTGTTTTGCAGTTGCTAACATTCTGAATTTTTCAGCACTTTACTGTGCAGTTGTTTAGGTATTCCAGGTGTCTACTGGTGTGTTTTGGATGGTTGCTGCTTGAGGTTATTTGAGAAAGGCTGGATTAGGGCAATAGTCACATCGCAGGATCTGCAATGTCAATTAGGTTTGAGTTTACTCATCCTCAATACTCATAT
>CAIGQV010019101.1:13954917-13998318 GCA_903798115.1 Danio jaintianensis | reverse complement strand
CTAAAAAGTCAGGCTTAAAGAAATCAAAATTTCCTTTTGTCATAAGAAGTTATTGTTCTATGAAAACATACTCTAATATTAATAATCTTTACTGAAACTAAGTTACAAAAACTGCTCATTTTCTGCTTCCCAGCATTTATTACACACAAAGAAACAGATCAGCACCAACTTCTCCATCATTACTTTTTTTTTTTCCACTGCTTTGTTAAATGAAAATACAGAAATGTAACTTAAAGCTACATATGAGTACTTTAGTTGTACAAATACAGTTGCAGTATAATCATAGACTCATCATCACTTTACAGGAGGTAGATGAAGATTTACCTAGCAGCTAGCAATAATTTCAAGTCTACATTGTTATTATTGAATTGAGTGGTACATGACTGACCGCAGGTATAAAGTGTGAGAGACTGTGTGAGGCTGTTTAAATGAATTTAATTATGGGTAAATAAAATAAAAGGCCCATTTTATATAACTACATTATGTATATTCTATACTAGAATGACCATATAGCGGTCCATTCTGACTGTTCTATACCTAATTGAATTTTTGCCACATATTTACTTGTGACGGTTCTATTGAGAATTTAGAATTAATATTTGAATGTCTGTCATCATATTTTATGAAGTCATTACCCTCACATTCACTGTATTTTTACAATATGGCCTATAATTTAGTAGGACTTTAGTAGGACAATATAGGACTTACTAGACCTGTACTGAAGCTGTGTACCTCACTTTGTCAAGTGGGTGATTGAACATGGATGTTTTTTTTGCTAGTTTGAAAGATATGTGTTTAGTAAAGTTATGTTTTTGTTAGCAGAATGTTGCTAGGTAAGAGAGGCACGCATATTCAAAGGCATGGAGAAGAAGTAGCAGGTGCTGAAATGCATGTGGGCAGTTTGACCATTCAAGTTAGAAAAGCTCAGAACTCTTTTGTGTTTTGTAATTTTAATAAAATAACAATGTTAGAATGAAATGTACACACATTTAGGAAGTCGGTATACTATTTTACAATATCTTAATTGCAAAATGTAAAAACAGTCAAAATGAATGCCTCTGTAGTTATAGTGTTAAACAACAAGGCTGAAATGTATCAATCATGTTAGAGCTTTTAAATGTTATTTTATATTAATTAAATAAATGTTTTGTTTAAAAAAATACTCTATTATATAGAGATGCGTGGTCCATTAAACATGTAACTAACATTACAACTATGGAAAAGAAATACAAAACTTATCAGCAACAGTTAAAACATTAGAACTTGGTTTAAATAAATTAGATATAGAAACAAAGGTAAAAGTTTACATTAAGTTTTCATTAGTTAATAGTTAATGTATTTACTAACATGATCTGATGAGTAACAGTACTTGCATTCATTCATTCATTTTCCTTCGGCTTAGTCCCTTTATTCGTCAGGGGTCGCCACCCCAATGAATAATTGATTTGACAATAATAATTGTCAAATCAATTAAACTAAATTAAAATGTATGTGAAAGTAAATTGTCCTTTAGAGATGGCTAGCCTGTAGGGAAGAGTCAACTCAACTTTTAAAATTATTTTTTTTCTCCTGGACAGAACAATCAAATCTGGTTCTGGGAAGACAAGCTTCTTTTTGAGGTCAGCTTGCAAATCGGATACACTCCTTCCTCTCTTATGCACCAGGCACTTTGTTAGACACTTCTATGTTTCTGTTTGTACAGATAGTTCTTTTTTATTTTTATACTTTCAACTTTTTTGTCTACAAACACTTACTCTATATTGCAAGTCTTTAAATTTATATTTGCTTTTACTTTTTATGGCATAACTTCCATTTCTCAGAATTTAGATTCTTATTGTTGTAATTATTTTTAAGGTCATGAGCAGTTGTCTAAGCATTTCACTGCATATCATACTGTGTATGACTCTGTATGTGACAAATAAAAGTAGAATTTGAAATTCCAGTCAGATGCTTCATACAAAATACTAGAGAGCAAAGTATTACCAGCTCTGCTTGACTTGGAGAAACATATCCCCTTGCTTCTGAAAACTGGTTGTGTCTTATGTCCATTTACTTGAATCCTCTGTATGCCCATCCATTTGGCAATTTCATTGAGGACTTTATTGAGTCTCCATCTGTAGCAACATTCTCCAAGAGCTTTGGGACATCTTGTCAAAATGTGGTTCAGGGCACCCAGACTGTTCCACACAGATGGCAGGATGGATCCTTGTCTTTGCCCCAGACCTTCAGGTTGTTTAGGGTTAACAATGGTGAACCTTTAAATAAGCCAGCTTAGATACTTCTGATGAGCTGTCATACCATTATAAGCTCACTGTGTTTAAAATTAATGATCTTCGCTGTCTGATTGATATACAATATAAAGTGGGTTTCAAACCGACCTAGAAGCACTGCATTAAATTTCATTGTTCCATGTCATGTCTTTAAGATATGGAAATTTGTTTTACCACAGTATTTTCAATGGAGTTTCTGCACTCACTGCGCTTGTTTAAACGCCCTTTCATCTAATTTTACACTTGAACAAATGACTAAATGACTCCTTAAGGCTCCTAAATCTTGTCTTTGTAGTTTTCTAGTCCAATCGGCCTTGAGAAACCATGCCCATGATTTCCAGGTGTTCATCTGTATTCAATGGTGAAAAATAAAAAAGTAGCTAAATTATCGTATAAAAATATGGTACGTTCCAAATATTTATTAAGTCTTTGTACCTCAGTTGTGTTAATGCACAGGGATGTGTTTAACATCTCTTGGTATGGTGCGCCGACCAACCAGTTTATTTGCTACTGTACGCTAAACACGGTAAACACATATTTGATCCGACATTTTAATTCAAAATCAGGAATTGATTTTTAATCTAATTGTGATTTAGAAGAATCATTGAGTTCTAATCAATTCATGAGGTACAGAAAGATTCCCAGATTTCCCACGGCTAAGAAGAAATGCAGTACTGTGTAATGTCTTAAAAGGATCACCCTTTACTTGTTCCAAATGTTTTAACACAACTTTGTTGAACACAAAAGAAGATATTTTGTAAAATGTTGAAAACCTGTAACTATTCACTTCCATAGCATTTCTTTTCCTACTATGGAAGTAAATTTTTACATTTACGTTTACATTAATCTTCATGTTATCCTTTTGGCTCATTATTCTAAAAATAAGAGAGCAATGCTTCCTAATGGAGATAATCTGAAAACAATCTTAATGGTTGTGTTGGCACCACAACATTTTATCCCAATTGTTGTTTTTTTCCAAAAAAGGTCCCAAGACCTACAAGCATCTCAAATTAATAGTATCTTCTCTCCGAACAGGTCTGTCCAGCCATGATTGAGGATAAGGGTCACCGTGTGACGGACTACTTCGTTGTGGCTGGCCTGACAGACAAGTCTACACCATTAGAGCAGGATATATCTGAAGCCAAGTCCAGTGGGCCCAAGGCGCCCATCACAGACCTTGCTGTCATCAACAAGTCTTCTGGAGAAACTGTGCCTGAAGGTTTCACATGCATCGAGAGCACCTACAGCAGCCAGCCGGCCAATCTCAACCATGGTAGCCTCAAGAGCCCAGAACTCTTCCTGTGTTACAAGAGGGGTCGTGGGAAGCCCCCACTCATTGACATTGGGTGAGTTTGTATGGTGAATGGCTGTCCCACTGTGTAGAGGTACGCTTGAACGATACTTATCAGTAAGTGAAGTATGATGTGTGTTTTTTGCAACTTATTTTCTATATATAGAAATAAACCCCCTGAAAAACATTGGGGTTGTCTGCATGATCTGCTTCAACTGAGGCCCTCCAGATTTTTCAACCGTTGATGTTGTACTGCAGGATGTATTAGATTGAAGAGTATTTTCAGAAGGGTCATTATTACTTTACTTGTTAAAAACAACATGAAAGTTGGCAATAATAGCCTAGTGGTTAAGTGCACTGACATATGGCATTGAGGTGCTCGCGGTGACCTGAGTTCAATTTCCAGCTTAAGGTCCTTTGCCGATCATTCCCCACCTCTCTTTGCTCCCAGTTCATTCATGTTTATAGAAATAAAGATGAATGTCAAGGGGCCTTTAAAATACAGTCAGTAAACAATTGTTTAATTATGTTGGCTTGAGAAAGCCAACATTCTGTTATCCTACTTAAACTTATTCTTCTTCTTCTTATTATTATTATTATTATTCCGGCTTCTGACCTGACCTACCGATTGTATCTCCTCCTAGGGCTTTGATGCTACAAGCCCCAAATTTGGCCCAAAAATACCTTCTGCAGTGAGGATAGGAGCTATATCTCCTCATGTCGATAAGATTTATAGTTTTTGAATTAAAAATTGTAAATATGACATTTTAATCTTCAAACATTGTTTATTAGCATAAAGCAACATTATACAATCCCCAAATTTGGCCAAAAAATGTGTTGCACATTGCAGATTATTACTATATTTATTTGGATTAATCATAAATAACAGTTTTCCTATAAACAATTTTTTTATATCAAAAATTGCCTCTGGAAAGTGATATCAAGTTTGAGAGTGACCACGAGATGGCAGTACGGGACCACAAATGAAGCTGTTGTTAAATCTCCCTTAAGTTTCGGTTTTGAACGAGAGGAAGCCATTTTGTTTAGAGCTGTTTTACTTTCACTCGTGTTGTGTAGATTAAACAAAATTCAGGCGATTTTAAAACATTCAGGTAGGTGATTATTATCTTATAAGATGTGAAACTGACTGTCGTGCTGTTTCTGTCTGAAGTAAACACAGGCAGTGTGATATTGCGTCTCGCGATTTTGAGTGCCTCAGCTGATACAGAGAGGCAGTCACTGCGTCTGACAGTCAACTAACGTCCTGTTCTGTTATTCTCTATGCAATATCCGAATCAATGCATGTGAAAGCAATACTTTATTCTAAAACAGGTGATATTATCTTATAAGATGTGAAACTGGACTGTTACACTGAACAGCGCGTCATAACGTTGTGTTTATATGTTTCTCTATGTAATAACCAAACCAACGCATGTGAAAGCAATAGATTAATCTAAAACAAACTGATGCTTGCATGGAGAGGTTCAGTAAATTATTTACTTTATCATACAGATTGCCTTTCATGATTTTTGGAGAGATGCGGGGTTTTCATCAGATATATTTGATCGCGATCGTGCATCAATCAATGTACAGAGGCGGATCAAACACGAACTGGAGGAAAAATATTTTCTCTCTCGATATGTCACGATCACGTTTCGACTCAGGTTAATCTTATCAGGTTAATCCAACTACTGTAAAACTAAAAGTCTGAATAGAATGTGTGCAAACGTCATGGAGTGTTAGACTGAACAGTCAATACAGCTAATGTGCCCGTGAATGAGATCGCGCGAGCCGTCAGCTGGAGAGATCTCCTCGTCAAAATGTAAGTGAATAATGCGTAATAAAACTGATCTGAATGCAGTGGGAAAGTTAGCAGCTTCTGCAGTCTTAATGATTTATTGAAAGAGGAGTTGTTTCTGTGTAAAATACATCCATATTCCGGACATGAGCTGTAAAAACAGTTCAAGTTCCCTGATGTTTCTCGAGGTTTAAATGGCTGTTACATTAATATATTGCAACGATTTTAAACGATTAAATATTACAAAACCCACGAAAGCCTAAATTACGGGTTTATTGGTCATAATTGACGTGCAGGAAACATGAACGCGTTGCATGCGCGATGGGCGTCGGAAAAGTCTGAATGAACTGCATGTTCTCGAAAAAAAGGAAAAAATAATACATGTGGCTGTGGCCTGAGTCAAAAACTAAACCTCCGTCTAAAACTACTAATGTAGTAGTGAACTAATGTACTATATTTAACTTATAAAAATGATTATGTCTGTTTGAAAGAATAAAGGATCTTTCACTTCATTATGGCAAGCCATATGGTAAAATTTACGTGTGTCCAACTCCATTCTGTATGGCAAGCCAAATGTACAACTCCATTCTGTATGGCAAGCCAAATGTACAACTCCATTCTGTATGGCAAGCCAAATGTCCAACTCCATTCTGTATGGCAAGCCAAATTTGTATGTATGCATTGAACTAAATGATCACTACATATCATATGCTTTTATTAAATATATATATTTACAGCGTTTATATATCCCAGTAGTGATTTGCTATTCGATTAGTCATTAGTGCTACTTATATTACTGCTACATAATCATTATGTTGGCATGAGAAAACCAACTTACTGTCATGCTATTTAAACTTAATTTGACAGAAAGCGGTCCTGTGTTGTGATTTATTTGATACAGTTGTCAAATAAATAATTTAAGCGTTATATTTTCAATGATAAATATGGCAAGCCATTTTACATTAAGTCCAGTTTTTGACTGTCATAGAGACATCTGGGTTGATTCATATCATTCATACTGGCAAGAAGCTGTGATGTATCGTCACTCTAAGCTGTCAATCAGATCCATAGCAACAAAACAGACTAACCTAGTAACCATTTATCAACAGTGATATCTCAGCATCAGAACAGCTGGGTATTGGCTTGTTTGACTCATGCTAGCAAATGGGACTTCTTGTATGCTACACATGCTAGCAGTGATTAGCTACATGTTAATGACGATTAACTTCGTGCTATAACCAGCTAGAAATGCTTGCTAAGTATTAGGATTTGATCAAACATGTAAATGAGGCTTACCAATTAACAACCCAACGGACCCTAGGAACTCCCTTGGAACCACTCAGAACACCCTAGCAACCGCCTAGTAATGCCTTAGCAACACCTTAGCAACCGCCTAGCAACCACTTATCAACCTCTGTGCTTCCTGCCAACTGCCTTTGAGTCCCAGCGCGGTCACTCACGTGGGCTTTCTCAAGCCAACATCAAAGTTCGTCAGCGAACTTTAGGTTCTAGTTGTTTTCTCTTGTTCATTTTATGACTTAAACTGCATTTTTTTAATTGTTTAAATTTCCGCATAAAGATTTCAATGATGCCATTCCTGTTAAAATAGCTGCACCGTTTGTTTGTTTGTTTGTTTGTTTGTGTGTTTGTTTGTGTGTTGGAATCACATTTTGCATATACACAGATACAACATTTCTCTCACTTTAGTCCCTCACACACTGTCATAATCAGCATTTTAAGTTTGTATTTCTGAACTGGAAGACAAGCGTTTTAAAATCTATTTGTGGTCTCCATTCAGCACCAGCTGACTATGAGTTTTATAGTTCAGCTCAAGGCCTTCGCTCTTTTATGGATATAGCCTACTGTGTTGCTACCATCAGGGCAACCTTTTCTTGGATCAAACTTCTATGCCTTCACTGACCCTCACTATGCCCAAAGCATAGGGCACTTAAGGACACTTCTTTCTATCATTATAACCCCTTTTTATAAATATATATATATACACACACACACACACATGTACATATATACATACATATACACACACACACACACACACACACACATATTTATATACATATATATATATATATATATATATATATATATATATATATATGTATATATGTATGTGTGTAGTATGCATTAAAGATATTAATAATATTAATAATAATTTCTTACATTTATATAGCGCTTTTCTAGACACTCAAAGCGCTTTTACACAATGGGGGGAATCTCCTCATCCACCACCAGTGTGCAGCATCCACCTGGATGACGCGACTGCAGCCATATTGCGGCAGACCGCACACCACACACCAGCTGATTGGTGGAGAGGAGACAGAGTGATGAAACCAATTATGATATGGGGATGGTTAGGAGGCCATGATGGACAGAGGCCAGTGAGCCACGATTCCGGGGTTAAACCCCTACTCTTTTTCGAAGGACATCCTGGGATTTTTAACGACCATGTATATATGTGTATATATATGTGTGTGTGTGTGTGTATATATATATATATGTATACATGTGTATATATATATATATGTATATAAAATTCCAAAATGGATTAAATTCATTTATTTCCTCAAAGTTCTACAAACAATACCCCATAATGACAATGTGAAAAAAGATTTTTTGAAATTGTGGCAAATTTATAAAAAATAAAAAAACCTGAAAAATCACATGTACATAAGTATTCACAGCCTTTGCCGTGAAGTTCTAAATTGAGCTGAGGTACATTCTGTTTCCACTGATCATTCTTGAGATGTTTCAGCAGCTTAATTGGAGTTCACCTGTGGTAAATTCAGTTGATTGGACATGATTTGAAAAGGCATACACCTGTCTATATAAGGTCCCAGGGTTGACAATGCATGTCAAAGCACAAACCAAGCATGAAGACAAAGGAATTATCTGTAGACCTCCGAGACAGGATTGTCTCGAGGCACAAGGCTGAGGAAGGTTACAGAAAATTTTCTGCTGCTCTGAAAGTTCCAATGAGCACAGTGACCTCCATCATCCATAAGTGGAAGATGTTTGGAACCACCAGGACTTTTCCTAGAGCTGGCCGGCCATCTAAGCTGAGTGATCGGAGTGGCGCTTAGTCAGGGAGGTGATCCATAACCCGATGGTCACTCTGTCTGAGCCCTAGCATTCTTCTATGGAGAGAGGAGAACCTTACAGAAGGACAACCATCTGTGCAGCAATCCACCAATCAGGCCTGTATGGTAGAGTGGCCAGACGGAAGCCACTACTTAGTAAAGGGCACATAGCAGCCCGCCTGGAATTTGCCAAAAGGCATCTGAAACAAAATTCTCTGGTCTGATGAGACTAAAATTGAACTCTTTGGAGTGAATGCCAGGTGTTACGTTTGGAGAAAACCAGGCACCGCTCATCACCAGGCTAATACCATACCTAAAGTGAAGCATGGTGGTGGCAGCATCATGCTGTGGGGATTTTTTTCAGCAGCAGGAACTGGAAGACTAGTCAGGATAGAGAGAATGCAACAATGTACAGAGACATCCTGAATGAAAACCTGCTTCAGAGCTTGACCTCAGACTGGGACGACGGTTCATCTTCAATGACCCAAAGCACACCACCAAAATGACCCAAAGCACACCACCAAAATATCAATGGAGTGGCTTCACAACAACTCGGTGAAGGTCCTTGAGTGGCCCAGCCAGAGCCCAGACATAAATCCTATTGAACATTTCTGGAGAGATCTGAAAATGGCTGTACACCGTCGCTCCCCATCCAACCTGATAGAGCTTGACCTCTCAAGAGGTGCAAGCAAAGAGGAATGGGCAAAAATTCCCAAAGACAGGTGTGCCAAGCTTGTGGCATCATATTCAAAAAGACTTGAGGCTGTAATTGTTGCCAAATGTGCATCAACAAAGTATTGAGCAAAGGCTGTGAATACTTATGTACATGTGATTTTTCAGGTTTTTTATTTTTAATGAATTTGCAACAATTTCAAAAAATCTTTTTTCACATTGTCATTATGGGGTATTGTGTGTAGAATTTTGAGGAAATAAGTGAATTTAATCAGTTTTGGAATTAGGCTGTAACATAAAAAAATGTGGAAAAAGTGAAGCGCTATGAATACTTTCCGGATGCACTGTACATGCAGGTTAATGCTAAAATTGCTGCATGAGTGAGTGGCGTCTATCTAGCCCATTTTTTTTTTTGCTAAAATTAATTATTGCTGATGTAAAGTAGTGAAGCAATGCCAATAGCTAACCTATTGATTAAAACCCTATTAAATTGTTACCTATTTTAAATAATAATTTTGAATTGCTAGTCGTTGAGTAATCATAAAATTGTGTACTTTGTTTTGCCAAGTGTGAAACATATTTTCAAATGTAATGATAACATTCCACTTGTCATTTCTAAGATGGATTATTGATTCTGATAAAAAAAAAAATAATAATAAATTCCCTCCCTATTCTGGCTTATATATATTTTTTCTCTAATAATGGCTGAAACTGAATTATTAGCATATCTTGTGATTATTTATCTTGTGATTTAAAAAAAAAAAAAAAAATTTTATTTTTTCCTGTTTGATTAAATGCTTGTTATATCATACTTGTAAGTCGCTTTGGATAAAAGAATCTTCTAAATTAATCGTTTATTTATTTGACAAATTTATAGCCATACTATTTATAGCAAAAGTATTCAGCAAAAACGGCATGGAATAGTGCAGCAACAATGTTTCAAGGCATTATTTGATAGCTAATGAATCATTTATTTGTAAATGGTTATCGAATTTCCTGTTAAATGTATTTTAAAATTTTTTTGTTTTTCTTTTATGAGCTTCTTCATTGTCTCTCTACTTATGTCTTTGCATGCAAACACCCATCAATACCCACAGCACATTAGTAACTTGGAAATCTTGTTATGCAAGAAACTTTTTCTCTTTCAGTCATTTCAAGATTGTTTGCTGGTGGATCACTCATAAAAAGGATCTCAGTGTCTACTGAAATACAGGGTTTAGTGTCATTGACATATTTCGTTGTTGCGTGTTTCTATTCAGTAAAGTGGCTTAAAAAAAACAACAACAGAAAAGAGAATTTAGTTTTTTGTTTCTTTTAATTCTTTCTCTGTGTTAATTGCTGAAAAATGTTTTGTTTTTCTTTTTTTTTTGGTAGGGTCCTGTATGAAGGTAAAGAGCGCCTCATTCAGGGTTGTGAGGTCATAGAGGCCACACCGTTCGGCCGCTGTGCAAATGTCAATAACAGCTCTGCCACATCCCAGCGCATATTTATCACTTACCGCCGAGCGCCTCCTGTCCAGCCTCAGAACTCACTGGCTGTGACAGACATCTGCGTCATCATCACAAACAAGGGCGAGACTCCTCCTCATACCTTCTGCAAGGTGGACAAGAACCTCAACTGTGGCATGGTGAGTTCAGAGAGTGAGGTTATTATATTGAAAAAGAAAAGTGCTTCATTTTATTACTTTTAATTGGCAGTCACCACACTGCACCTGTTAACAGGTCAGAATAATATAAATTTGCTTTGATTTCAGAAAAAATAACCACATCAAAGACGGTCTTAAAAAGTAGACAAGACAAAAGCTATGCTCAAGCTATCAAATATGGGAGAGGGAGCACTTCGCATTTTAATCTTATGCAAAGCACAACAGTGGCCTGTTTTCCATTCATTTTAGGTCATGGAAAATTAGCTTTTTAGTCAGTGAAAATTAAAGAAGAGTCTGGGAATTCAATATTTGGCTTAGAGTGAGAACCCTGTGAACATGGAAAAGGCTTGATGTGGCTTAATGCTTTAGTTTATTTGGCAGACCTTATTTTACTGTCTTTGTTCAATTCTATTTTCTAATACTATAGTAATAACAGTAAATTAACCAACCTTAAACCAAACCTGTTCTCATAGGGATGGTTCACCCAAAAATGAAAATTTCCTGTTAATTTACTCACCAACAGGTCATCCAGGATGTAGGTGCCTTTTTTCTTCAGTAGAGCATTAAAGAAGATTTTGAGCTGAATCCTTGGTTCTTGGTGATTCATATAATAACAGTTAATAGTACTAGTTTTTTTTTTATTTATTTATTAAAAATAAACGCGTACAAATGAGACTTATTGAGAAAAGAGAATTGTTGGCAGAATTTGTTGCCAGAATTTTCATTTTTGGGAGAACTATCCCTTTAAGGTGCTCTGGTTGATTGTTAAGCACATTTAATTGGTTTCTTTTTGTCAACTATATCATCCAGGATCCCTTAATATACTGTATAGTTCAAAGACTTAAAGAGCCACTCAAGCCCCTTTTCACATTTCAGGGTTTCTCAGTCATCATAGTTGGGTAAACTTAGAGCGCAGCGAATGTGAAAGTACAACAAATATATATATATATATATATATATCTCACTGTATACGACGCTTTATATATCTTTGTATTTATAGATATATACATATATATATATATATTTCCTATTTAAAATAATAGTAAAACTCAAAGATAGTGTTATCAAGACTTTCACAAAAAGGAAAATTGTGTGAGACTGAAAACGGCAACCAGAAAACTGACAAACATCAAATTTACTGTCCCACCCATAGGCGCTGCATTAGAAACACCTCGCATAACACCTCGCATAAGCACCTCGCATATAATTATGTTGGCTTGAGAAAGCCAGCGTCCTGTTATACTATTTAAACTTATTATTATTATTCCGTCTTCTGAGATAAATTCTGTCTCATCCTTGGGCTTTAAGCTGCAAGCCCCAAATCTGGCCAAAAGCTGTGTTTTGCATTAGTTTGTTGCTATATATTTTTCGTTTTTTCAAAAACTGACCTGGAAAGCTTGGAAAAATCCCATTGACTTAACATGGGACCAAATTTTGAGACATCCTAACTCTGAACAAGATATTCTTAGAAACACATGATCTTACACAATTGAAAGAGCTGTCAAACTGTGTAAAACTACACATTAAACTGGGGTGTAAGTTGTACTCCTGCGCAGCAAGAGGGTCACAAACTTTCCTGTTGACTTACAATAGTGAAGAAACTCCCATTAAAAAAAAACTATAGAAAACTGGGGGTGGGCTCATTTGATTCAGGCAACCAATCAGTCTCTCAGGATCATTCTGAAACTGACATAACACACCCATTTAGAGCCCCCTAGCAACTAAAAAACTGACCCTGAAAACTATGAAAAATCTCATTGACTTAACATAGTACCAAACTTTGGGGTGTAACTTTTACCCCTGGGCTGTAAGAGTGCCCCAAACTTGCCTCAGGCAACCAATCAGTCTCTTGGGATCATTCTAAAGCTGACATGCCATGCCTTAGCAACCATTTAGACCACCCTAGCAACTGATCCTGTAGACTGCCATTATAAAGGCCCCAGATTGATATCTTTATGCGGCATTGTCATAGAGACATAAGGGTTGATTTATATCATTCATATTGGCAAGAAGCTTTGATGTATCATCACTCTAGCCTGTCAGTTGCCTCCATATCAACAAAACAGACTAACCTAGCAATGATTTAACAACAGCAATTTCTCTATATCAGAACATCGTAGGGACCTGCGTATTGGCTTGTTTGACTCATGCTAGCAAAACGGGACTTATTGTGTAATACGTATGCTAACAGTGATTAGCCAAATGCTAGTAACTATTAGCTAAGTGCAATGACATATGCTAGAAATGCTTACTTAGCATTAGGATTTGATCAAATGTAAATGAGGGTTGCCAATTAATAACCCAGTTTATGTTAGCAACTGCCTAGCAACCACTTAGCTACTGCTGTGCTTCCTGCCAACTGCCATTCCCAGTTCAAGTGCAGTCATGTTGGCTTTGTCAAGCCAACATTTAGCTTCTAGTTGTTTTTTATACTAATCTTATGGAAAGATGAGAATACAGAGTATAGCTTTATAAATCTACACATTATATAACATTTAATGTAATCAAAGTTCATCTTGTTCATTCTCAAATTCTTTTCCATGCTTAGTGGGGATCGAGCGTGTTTTTATGCTACAAGAAGTCTGTGTCGTCTTCTAATTCCATCGCTTATAAGGCTGGTAAGTCTTTTTTCTCTTTCTTTCTCTTTCTGTCAATTTCTATCTCTATAATAATATTTAAGTGATGTCTACAGCCTTCATATTATGATAATGGTCTGTATTGTTAGTACGGAATTGACAAAAAGGTCTGACAGGCCTCCTTTAAAATTTAGTGTATTCATGTTGAACGTATAACTGTGCTCGCAAATGAGGTCTGTTTGATTTATTAAATTGCTTCAGTATGGAGGTCATAATAGTTTGTCATATAGTTCACTTTCTGTCAACAATCAGCTAGTTTCTTTATCTCCATGTGGCATCACATCCTGTCACACGACATTGCGTTAATCTCTGAGAAACAAAACTTCCTGTCTCAAAAGTTTTAAGATAACATTTGCTTGTATATTTTATTTATATTTTAAACATATTATTTGAAAAGCTGATACCAAAAGACGGGATACCAATGATACTTGCTAATAGCTTTACTATTTATTTTTAGCTTTCTCTTTTTTTAATCTCTTTTTTTGGTCTTATTTTGTCATATATTAATTTAAATATGTTTTATGTAGAGCACTTTGAAATAACTATTGTGTTTGAAATGTGCTGTACAAATAATTTTGGCTTGTATGGCCTCTAACAATTCTTGCCGTTTAAAGGTCTGATTTTTCGCTATCCTGAGGAGGACTACGAGTCATTTCCCCTCTCTGAGTCTGTACCCCTCTTTTGCCTGCCTATGGGGGCCAAGATTGAATGCTGGGCTCCAAACACACGCTACCCGTTACCCATCTTCTCCATATTTGTCCTCACCAACTCCAATGGAGAAAAGGTATAAACGTGCAAAAAGTGAAATAGTGATGTGTAAATGTGGTGTCTTGTTACACGTTGTAAAAGTTATACTTAATTTCAATACACTTTATTGTCCACAGTGGGCACATTTCTGTTTAACACTGGAACTACCACAATTCTATCACTACTAGAATGGCCGGTCCTTCTGACCATTCCCATATGTCAAATTGTCATGTGATATTTACATTGAAAGCTTCTATTCAGATAGAAGCTTTGAAGTTCTGTCATCATATTTTATGAAGTCATTACGCTAAAAATACAGTATCTTTTGGTAATAAATGTGTACAAGTTACTAGACCCGATTTGTCCAACAGGCATCAGAGCAATGTGTTAGTACACAAGTAAAGTTTGTTTTTGCTTTCAGAAAGTTATGCTTTTATGCTTTCTAACAATGTTAGAAAGAAATACACACACGTTTGGAAAAGTCAGGGTATTATAGTTATATGGGTTTTATTTTAACAAAGTTATTAAATTGCAATATTTAAAAAGGGTCAAAATGACCGCCTCTGTATTTCTAGTGTTAATCATGTTTCATTTAAAAAATTTTGTCGAAGGGGAAAATTAGAATTTTTAAATAGCTTTTGTAAAGTCATGTTTTTGTTCTCCTTCTTCAGGTATATGGAGCTGGAATACAGTTTTATGAGCCGTATCCTGTGGACGGCCTCAGCGAGAAACAGAAGATCCAGCTGGGTCTTGTCTCCGCTGTAGACAAAAAAGTCCTTCCCAACCGCACAGTCAACACCAACAAGTGCATCTGCCTACTGTCCCGCTGGCCTTTCTTTGAGGCCTTCAAAAAGTTCCTCATGTTTCTTTATAAGCTGTCGGCCAATGGAGTCAGCCCTCTGCCCATTGAGAAGTACAAACAGATTCTTACTTCTACTGTAGTTTTTTTTTCTACTGTATTATTTCCAATAGAACCCTTTTAACAATTTAGTTTAGTTTAGATTCAGAACCCAATAAACAACATAGATAGGCTGTTCCTTTCCAAGGCAGCATATACTGTAAATGTATTTTATGTGCTGAATGTGTATTTTTGAACAATAATTTTTTCCAAAAGTTACTTATGTTGACATTTTAGTCTTTTTTTAGCATGTTGAGACTGTTGGTCATGTAATCTACAGTACAAAGTCAAGATCATAAGCTTTGAGTGCTTTGTCAGTGTGCAGATTTATTTTTTACTATCTTGAAATTTGATCAAATTTATATTTGAGTGTGATCAAGATATGCACCGATACTGAGCTGATTCTGAATGTTTTTTTAATTATTATTGTATATGTCTGTTTTTTTTAGACATATATCCCATTTCATGCACAATGTATCCTTCCCGTCTCCTCAGAGGCCAAGAATACTGGTTCAGGTGAGGTTCAGGTTTTTTTATTTGAAATTGTATATATTATCGAGGTATTTACATACAGAGTTTTTGTATTAAATGAATCGCTTAATTAAATTATTTTGTCTCAACATAATCAGTTTAGACGTTTTTTTCTTAGGTGATATCAAAACTAATTCTTTTGTTATTATTTCCTCGGTAAGCTGTCAGCACATGACACCTTAATCCTGTCCCAACCTGTTTGTACACCTTTACCACTGAGGTAAATCATTTTTGTGACATACTAAAATCTATTTTATTATCTTAAATTTCAATGATTTAATATTTGTTTGCACAATTTATGGTTGTTGGATGTTTTTTTTTTTATGCTTTTGGTTTAACTGACAATATTTGGTGGTGCTGCAGTATGAACACCCAGTGAGCAAACGACCCTATAAACCCACATTATAAGGACTCTTTAATTAAAGCACAGCCTTTTCTGATTTGAAAAGTACAGTTAATGATTTTGCTGCTTCTTCACAGTTTTTAATGTTTCCTATTAATTGCACAAACTGTCCTACCAACATATCATAATGAACAAAATTACTGTTTAGGTCTTGAAGAGATCATTTTAAAACCAGATAGAAACTGACAAAACCCATGTCATAAAGACACACACAAAAATACTTTTTTTTGTTTTCTTGTTTTTATAATTCTGGCCATTAGAGCATGACAAGAACTGTGGGCAATTTTTTGCATCCATTTTTCCACAGGAAGCTTGCAAAAGCATCTCAGAATTCAGAATAATTGACAAAACTCTAAAAGACCATTTTTAGTTTTTAGCTTTAGTAATATATTTCTTCTTATTATAGCATATTTCTTCTCATATTCTTTTTTTTTTTTACATGATGGTGAAAGTGCAATATTAGGCACATTAAATTTTACAGGCCATTATTTTCAAAGGAGGTTGCAGAAAAGTTGATCATTGTCATTTAAGTCAGTTAACATACATTTATATAGATCAATATATCAACCAACTAACCAACTAACAATGTTTAACAATGATGCACATAAAATGTCTATAAATTTATTAGTCTATAAATTTTCACATGCATATTTGTATCTAGAAATACTGATTTGGAAAAATACACAAAGCCCATTTGTAACCTTTTTTCTGCTGAAATACAACATACTTGAATGTGCATTTGTTTGATTAGTTTAAAAAAAAAAAAATTCCACAACTACAATTCTTTTTTTAATTGTTTCTTAACTTGCACATTTTATTGTATTTTTTACTGTGTTGCTGTTGATATACAGGATGTTCAAGTTGAATATTTGTGGTTGCGTTTGTAAGTTAATAAAATGCAACTAACTGTGTAAAATAGGCACATTATGTTAATATCCATAAGTCTGAATGAATGTAATAGATTTTAACTAATATTGTTGAATATTTGCTTTTATTAGGAGTGACTACACCTTATATGTTATATATCAATATGAAAGTGTCCTCCTACTGCTAATTAAAACAACCTTTTTAAATTCAGCATTTGATATTTCTCTCTCTTCGTATTCTTCACTCGTTAGTGGAGCAGACTACAGTACACTTCTTCTGAATCTAGGCCCAGAAAACTGTGCCACACTGCTACACTTTGTCCTGCTGGAAAGTAAGATCCTGTTGCACTCCCTTCGACCAGCTGTACTGACTGGAGTGGCTGAGGCTGTTGTGGCAGTAAGTGTTTGTGCTCATTTCACAGCTCTGTCAATGTGCTCATGTAAATTACAAGTAGGTTATGGATGAAAATAGTTAAATGAATTTTTACATAATGGAATAAATGTGATTCCATTGTCCTTATCATTTCCTTCTAGATGATCTTCCCATTCCAGTGGCAATGTCCATATATCCCTCTTTGCCCTCTGTCTCTGGCGGGGGTTCTCAATGCACCATGTCCCTTCATTGTCGGTGTTGACTCAAGATACTTTGACCTCTACGATCCCCCTCCCGACGTAGTGTGTGTGGACTTGGACACCAACACTATATATTTGTAAGCACTCTTGAACATTTGGGAATTTAATAGTGTTTGTTCTTTGTTTAGGACATTTTGTAATTGCTTTTATCATTTAATATACACTGCTCATCCAAAATAAAGTAACCACCTGGATTTAACAAAGCAAATAGGTAAGAACCTCCCATTGGATAATTACTACATGGATGATTATGTTTCAGCTGGTGACAAGTTATTTAATTCTAACTGATGCAGAGAGTAGCTTCTCACTTCTTAAACAACAATGTCCTGTGGTCATGGAAAAGATGTTAATTTGTTTCAGAAGGGGCAAATTATTGGCATGCATCAATCAAAGAGAACATCTATGGAGAACTACTAAAGCTGGGTTAAGAAATGTCCAACACAAAGGATAGTAAGAAACCATCATCTTTGAGGAAGACATATGGTCCAAAAAAAATCTTAAATGATCAAGATCAATCGCTCAAATGTCTGATGAAATCAAATTGTAAAAAAGGGAGCTAGGGAGCATGTAGATTGGACTCTGGAACGAATGAAAGAAGGTCATGTGGTCTGATGAATCCAGATTTATCACCCTGTTCCAGAGTGATGGTTAGAGGAGAGGAGGATGAAGTGAATCACCCATCATGCCTAGTGCCTTTCATACAAGCTTTTGGGGAAGTGCTATGATCTGGGCATATTAAGTATCCAAAGAATGAGGTCAGCTGACTACCTAAATATATTGGATGAGAAGGTCATATTTTTCTTCCCTGATGGCATAGCCATAATCCAAGATCACAATGTCACAATTCATCAGACTTAAATTGTGAAAGAGTGGTTCAAGTAGCATGAAGTAT
Source organism: Danio jaintianensis (assembly GCA_903798115.1). Taxonomy (NCBI): domain Eukaryota; kingdom Metazoa; phylum Chordata; class Actinopteri; order Cypriniformes; family Danionidae; genus Danio; species Danio jaintianensis. The sequence goes on along the minus strand of CAIGQV010019101.1, from coordinate 13,979,938 downwards.
TTTTACACCACAGTGCCCAGACCTTAACCTATTGAGAATATTTGAAATGTGCAGGAGAAGTCTTTGTGCAGTGGTCCCAGATGCTTTTAACATGTTTGCTTAATTAAATCCAGCTGGATAGTTTTTTCTTTTGGATGGGCAGCGTACATAAACCATTGTTTCTGTTTTTTCATATTTGCCATGTTTTATTTTTTTGTACATTTTAGGTCTGATGAGAAACGACACAGTAACTGGAAGAATCTCCCAAAGAAGCCCTGCAAGAGTCTTATCAGCTTCTTAGGAAACTTGCACCACCAGCTTGCCACTGGTAAGCTGTCCTTTCAATTTCTTTATACATCATCAGCATCTCACAAATCTCTGTTATTTATTTATTTTCATTATATAAGGGAAAAGGGTTTGGCTGCAGACTTGCATTTGCACGCTCAGGCTTGCACTCTCAGGCACCCGTGCTTCCTCTGCAAGTGACGTCATTTACAATCGACACCTGCACTCTTACTTGCCACGTCACTTGCAATCGAAAAAAAAATCAATTTGTTTCCAATTCATTCGCGTTGCCAATGACGACATTGTCAAACGGTTCTAATTCTTTAGCAAAGTAGGCTACTATTAACATTTATACCAGCAGAGCTAATTATTAATTTATATGAATTATCAGGTCTGAAAAGAAACAAAATTATCTTTCAAAAATATGGATTAAAAACATCAGGTTAATGAAAATTTTTAAATGTTATTTTTTTATTTTACTTTCACAAGATGTTTTTCATTAATGGATAAAATGACAGTATTTTAATAAAATTGTATAATATAAAAAACAGAAGTTTAGAACACTTTTATAAATAAACAGAAGGATTGCAAAAAGGTACATTGTGCATTTTATTTTGTTTTTTTAAAGAAGCACATTATTCATTTTCTTTACATTCAAAGAATACTTTCAGTCTCATGACATCATTTACATTTTAAAGGAAAAAGTCCATGTCCTCCATCTCAGTAAAGACACAACTGAAAGGTTGCAGAGCAACAACAATTTTTTCCTCTGAAAACTGAGCCTTATGTAATTTGTTCATGGCCATCTCAAAATCATCTTCATCCATAGAGAGTACTTTGGGAAGCTGAAGAGAACCAAGCAGCACATTTGACTGTTCTGAACACCACTTGCTGACTTCCTTTAAATCTCTTAACAGTTGGTTCTGTTAAATAACAAAGAACAAGTGAGATACAATTGTAAGAATCCAAAAGCATTAATTTTGTACAATTCAGTACAGTTCAAAAAAAGAAACAACTACTCTGACTTTGTTGCTAATCTTCAAACAAAATAGTGTGCCTCTTGTAATGATTGAAGCAGTACATCCTCCAACACAAAATACAGTACATTTATACTTGCATCATCTGCCTAACAATTTAGGCCTGCAGTCAGATGAATATTACACTTAACTGTATGTTCGTTTTAAAACTTGATCTTTAAAGACCATTTTCATTGTGTGTGACCCATTACATAGTACAGAATGTATATCTTTGATGATGATTCCTGTACCCAATATGTTGGCTCTTCCTTTTAGTCAAACACCATAGTATATGCAAACATTCACAAGGTACTATGACATTATTAGTGTAATTCTGTGTGTATTAGTGTAAGTTAATACTTTTACCTGAAAAGTGTTGTCTAGCTTCCTTTTTCTTAGTCTAAAAACAGCTTAGCTTCCATAACATATCTCATAAGACGTTTTGCTGCACTTGGGGCAATGGTAAAGAGTCTCAGTTCTGCAGGACAAATGACAACGACATAATCTTTTGTCTGTAGATAGAGTATAAAAATCAGGAAAAACCAAACCAAAACTTCATTAGAAATTAATATTCAATAAATCTTGAAAAATAATCAACAGCCAGACAATGACATAATTAGGCACAGTAACTTTGAACCCTTTATTTAAATAGTGGTTAAAGCACAAATCATTTCAGCACAATGTAACCTTTATTTTTTGGATAGTTATGCATGACTGTGTTTGAGGGCAGGGCATAAAGTACAGTGATGGTTTAAAATGACGTGCGCTGAAGCAGGATAAAAACCATTGTGTACTACTAATTGTGTACCTACTACCAAGTTTGCTGATTCAACATCACATTCTGTCATTCCTTTCAGTTAGACAATTAGTAAACCAGTAATTTCAACTATACTTTAGACAAGTTTGCGTGTAAGCCATATAATTAACTTAACGACGGCGCACACACACACGCACACACATACGCCCACACACATACATACAATTCGGTTCAGTAGTTAGTAGTAAATTACATGGTTGACCTAAATTATTTTAAAAACATAATTTAGAATTTTGTAAATCAGAGACAAAATCCTCTAATAAAACATATAATAAACACAAAGGGATAAACATTATGGACTTACAGCAATGATTCTTGAACCCAGGCGCAGATGTCGATGGCAAGTGAGAGTGCAGGTGTCGATTGTAAATGACGTCACTTGCAGAGGAAGCGCGGGTGCCTGAGAGTGCAAGCCTGAGCGTGCAAATCTGCAGCCAGACTCTCTTGATATAAGGTGTGGTCATGGTTTGATATTGGGCCCGAGAGAGATCAAATGTGCTGCACGTTAAGTAAACACGTGCAAATAGAAAACCACTAGCAAATTTCATTACAAAATTTCATCAATTTGACAACACACATACGCGCACATTCTTGCAAACACATGCAAATACAGAAACACACTGTAAATAGCACAGACCACAATAGAAATATTAGTGAGTGATTTTGTTGGAGAAAAAAAACAGCATTCCATTTAAGATTAATTGTGCAATTAGTCAGATTATTAAGGCTAAAATATACAAACAACAATGAAATATACAATCAAAACATTAATATAAACAACAAACTTCATCAACCATATAAGTCCATATTTTCAAATTTTGAGTAATACGATTTTTTTCAAGCTTCTCAATTCTAGGGAGATAATTTTTTTCAGTGTCAGTATTAAAAATACAAAGTTATATAAAGTGATTTATATTTCTCAAATGTGGAAGACCAGTATATGTCCAGTTAGTGTGGAATAACAGTATAACTCAAATTTACATATCACTTTAAACCACTAAAGATCTGATTCCTTTATCTTAGTTTTAATACAGTAACAGAAAGATCAGGTTAATATTAAGCATTTATTTCAAATTTATTATTATTTAAAAACATAAAATACAGTATGAACAATGTACAATACATAGATCTTCTTACAGTACAGGCAATAACAATCAATTATTAACAATAAATAAATAAATCTTAATCATGATGGGCATAGTCTCTGAACTTTTGATCACCTCTTGTATGTTTAGATAGCTCCAATAGTGCACCTTGTTGTTTATTTAGAAAAGCTGGCGCAACGCACCTGTGTATATACTACTTAAAACTGTTCCTGCGCTCCGCCATCTCACGATATAAATAAATATATAAACAAATAAACTTTGCTTGCCGTAGTTTACACAGGACTGGCTGGAAATATGCATTGATACAGCTTTATTATATATGGTATGTGGTTTATTTTGATAGGTTTGTGCAGTTTAGCGCTCCTCAGTGTGTTCAGAGAGAGAGAGAGAGAGAGATCACGTCACATATATGGTTCTTCCATGCACCTCTTTCATTGGATTTTTTCCTGGTTTTTGTTTTCCTCTTTGATTCAAATATGGTTTCCCAGCATCCCTCAAAGCCTTTCTTACTCTGTCCTTCCATTTGTTCATGTCGGCTCTCCTCTTTTTGCAGAGGATTTGCCTTTTAAAATGCAGACTCATGGTTACGCAAAAATATCCCTAAACTGTTTGTGTATACAAAGTCCACACATACAATTAATGTCATTTGGTTATCTCATTTTTATTTTTTTGGACTTATACGGTTGTTTATCGCACGCACTCAATTTTGGCATCCCTCAATATATTTCTGCTGTGGTCAGCACTATTTGAAGCACATTTCTTATTTGCATTTTCCCGCGTTTTCCTGCTTTTTTTTAAATAAAAAAATATTTGTGTTTTCCCAGTTTGTTCATGTTTTTTTTTTTTTGTTGCATGTGTTTTCTTAACTTGCAGCGCAGTTGAGCTCTCTCGGTCACCATCATTTGATCTCTAATATATCAGCATTTCTTTCTGTACAGTTCAGCGTACAGCCCCAGAAGGCTTGGCAGTGGAGATGACCCCTATCGAAGCTGACTTCAACTGGCATAAGAAAAAGACTGAGCTGGAGATGGAGATTCAAGAAGTGTTCCTGCGCTTTATGGCCACTATACTGAAGGGCTACCGAACCTACCTCAAACCCATCACACAAGCACCTTCTGAAAAAGCTACTGCTGCAGATTCGCTCTACGACCTGCAAGGTAACTGCTTAAGAAGAATAGAGTAATGGAGTGAGATCTTGGTTTTCTGTCTGTAAGATGTTCCATTGCTCATTGTAATACTAAAGGGCTCAATCTTTCTGTAACAGCTAATAGATTTCAGAGTACATCACAACCATTAAAAAGATTTTTAGTAGCTATTGCTAAACATATGGTATCAGGTCAAGTAAAAAAAAATGTTTTAATTGTGTTTTAAACAATGCAGTTGTGTTGTATGATATGCCATGGAACACTGGACCAGGTCTATACCTTATCTAGGGTTTCCAAGGTTTCATGGGAGCCCACATATGTTTGAGGACTTGGAGAAGGCATTTGACCGTGTTCCTCATGGCATTCTGTGGGGTGTGCTCTAGGAGTATGGGATGCGAGATGCTCTGTTAAGGACTGTGTGGTCTCTGTATGACTAGAGCAGTAGTTTTAGCCTGTATTACCAGCAATAGGTCAGACTTATTCTGTCCCTTGTCACTTTTTTATTTTTTATTTTATTTTTTTCTTGTTGGGCACCACAGGAGCTTATCTCTGCTCTGTGTAGATAATGAGGATATTTTCACCAATAAAACAGGGTTTAAAGTCAGTTATTTCAATATTTTTTGTAGCATGTCAGTTTGAAAAATCAATTTACATTTTCAAACATTATTTTTGTCATTAATTGTAATTTATACTGTGAGATTATTGTCTGCACAAGGAGTCTGACAACAGCCAGTGCTCCACACAGAGATCTGATCTGGAATGACGTGAAGAAACAGAACAAACTGAGACAAACTAAATCCAGAAGAACTTTGCCAACATCTCTAAGATGCTTGCAAAGCTACCTGAAAAACTATGGGCAAGTTTACCGAGTGTTTTAAATGCAATGTGTGGTCATACCAAATGTTGATTTGATTTAGTTAATATATGTTAATTGATATTTTTGAAAGCATCCTCATTTTACAGCATTTTTACACAAGTGCCTAAATCTTTGAACAGTACTGTAGCTTTGCAGGTAGGTTTTTTGATATACATTTGTACTCTACTGTATATTCTATAGCACTAACCCAAACTTTTAAACCCAACCTCACAGGAAGTGATCTGCATTTTTGCATTTTCAGAATACCTCATTATGCATGAGTTATAAAAATGTTTATAAACAACTGTCTCTTCCTTTAGGATTCTTGAAGAGCAGAGATCGTGCTCATCAGAAGTTCTACTCTCAGCTCACCAAGACTCAGATCTTCATTCGCTTCATCGAGGAATGTACTTTTGTCAGTGACAAAGACACCGGCCTGGCTTTCTTTGATGACTGCATTCGAAAAGTAAGATTTGCAAAAAAACTAAGATTATTCTGGAATGTGAATCAGTAAACTAAAATATATTTTCATTATTAGTGGTGCATGCTAAGATACTAAGATGATATACTAATTAAATACGATTTAATTGCTAAGATTACAATTGCTCATACTAGCCTAAACCCAAAGTATACTACTTTTTATCCCATGTACCTTAGCATACAGTTGTGGCCAAAAGTTTTGAGAATGACACAAATATTAGTTTTCACAAAGTTTGCTGCTAAACTGCTTTTAGATCTTTGTTTCAGTTGTTTCTGTGATGTACTGAAATATAATTACAAGCACTTCATACGTTTCAAAGGCTTTTATCGACAATTACATGACATTTATGCAAAGGGTCAGTATTTGCAGTGTTTGCCCTTTTTTTTCAGGACCTCTGCAATTCGACTGGGCATGCTCTCAATCAACTTCTGGACCAAATCCTGACTGATAGCAACCCATTCTTTCATAATAACTTCTTGGAGTTTTTCAGAATTAGTGGGTTTTTGTTTGCCCACCTGCCTCTTGAGGATTGACCACAAGTTCTCAATGGGATTAAGGTCTGGGGAGTTTCCAGGCCATGGACCCAAAATGTCAACGTTTCCTCGAGCCACTTAGATATCACTTTTGCCTTATGGCACGGTGCTCCATCGTGCCGGAAAATGCATTGTTCTTCACCAAACTGTTGTTGGATTGTTGGAAGAAGTTGCTGTTGGAGGGTGTTTTGGTACCATTCTTTATTCATGGCTGTGTTTTTGGGCAAAATTGTGAGTGAGCCCACTCCCTTGGATGAGAAGCAACCTGTCCCTGATGTTTTTTTTGGAGAGAAGTGGCTTCTTTGCTGCCCTTCTTGACACCAGGCCATCTTCCAAAAGTCTTCGCCTTACTGTGCGTGTAGATGCGCTCACACCTGCCTACTGCCATTCCTGAGCAAACTCTGCACTGGTGGCACTCCGATCCTTTCTTGGACACCCTGAAGCCTTCTTAACAAGAATTGAACCTCTTTCCTTGAAGTTTTTGATGATCCTGTAAATTGTTGATTTGGGTGCAATCTTAGTAGCCACAATATCCTTGCCTGTGAAGCCATTTTTAAGCAACGCAGTGATGGCTGCACGCGTTTCTTTGCAGGTCACCATGGTTAACAATGGAAGAACAATGATTTCAAGCATCACCCTCCTTTTAACATGTCAAGTCTGCCATTCTAACCCAATCAGCCTGACATAATGATCTCCAGCCTTGTGCTCGTCAACATTCTCACCTGAGTTAACAAGACGATTACTAAAATGATCTCAGCAGCTCCTTTAATGACAGCAATGAAATGCAGTGGGGTTTTTTCAGGATTAAGTTAATTTTCATGGCGAAGAAGGACTATGCAATTCATCTGATCACTCTTCATAACATTCTAGAGTATATGCAAATTGCTGTTATAAAAACTTAAGCAGCAACTTTTCCAATTTCCAATATTTATGTAATTCTCAAAACTTTTGGCCACGACTGTACACACACAATAAAATACACAGCATTTTCGAGCGTTTTGTGAAGGGCTAAAAACCTGATAACTCTACAACAACATTGCATCTGTCTTTAGAAACAAATAAACAAATTCTGCCTATGAAAAGTATTTTCATTTCTAACACACTAACAGGGAACTTTTCTTCCAATTGGAAGAACAGAGGATGCAGAGTTTCCTTTAACTAAATTTGTTTCACATGGGTTTCTTTCAGCTTTTTCCTTCTGACAAAGGGACAGACAAGGGTACAAAGGTGAGGCAATCCTATCAGTACGGTGTTACGGTTTCATGCTTAATGTTACATTAGTGTTGCACCAGTGTAAGACAAAACAATTGAAAAGCATTCTGCCAAAGTTATGTTAAGAGGATAAACTATAATAAACTATTATTATGCAGCTGATATGCCCTGCTTTACTACCTCAGAGTTTTGGGACATTAATCTTAGATCTACATTTACAGGAGATGTAAGAACAGATGGTTGTTACTGTTCATATGCAACACAGTTGGTTTAGTGCAGTAAATAATTTACTCTGCCATCTGCCGTTGGATGGATTGGCACATGATTTATATAAACAACTCTTAGCATGGGAATAATGTGGAGAGAGTAATGGAAAATTCCAGCAATTGCCTGCAGGTGGATAAAACTTTATTTATATATATATATATATATATGTATATATATGTGTGTATATATATGTATATATATATATATATGTATGTATATGTGTATATATATATATATGTATATGTGTGTACTGTATGTGCCGCTGTATCAGTACAAAGAAAAAAGTAATTAGTTTAGAAATTAAGTTATGTGTAATAAGATGAAATGGCACAGGGAAAATGCACAAGAAAGGACAGTGTAAAAAGGCACGGAAAACCCATGTAGTAGTAGTTAGAAAGCAACCCGATTCAGTCCCATTAGCAGGATGATGAAGGTGAAACCAGGGTGGACATTTCAGCAAGACAATCATCCCAAACATTAAAAAGAAAATAAAACTGCAAAAATGGTACAGCCGTCACCTTAATTGAATCCAACAGAAAATAAGAACTAAAGATCAGTGTTAATAGACAAAACCTGCAGAACCGTCAAGATTTGAAGACTCTGTTGAAGGATCGGAAAAAATCATAATTGAGCAATGTATGCAATTCCATTCTCCATACAAGAGGCGTCATGAATGTCATTATGAAAAAAGCCTTTTAAACAAAGTATTAAATACATTTCAGGTGTTCAGGGCTACTTTCTCCTTGTGTCACTCCATTGATATTACATATAACGTATTTTATGAAGAAAAAAAAAATTGTTTTAGTTTATTTGTATTTTTGTATTATTTGAGTTTTTACCAAAATCTGGTACAAATTTTATGTCGGCAGTAGCACCTTTATTATATCCCATTTATTTGTTGCTGCAATTGTGGCTATCATATTGGAATAATGCATGTAATGTTTGTGGGCACATAACATGCACACAAACATTATGGGCTCTATTTTATCTATCTATGCGCATGGTTTAAAGTGCATGGCACAGGTTCACTCAGGGCGTGTCCGAAACCACTCTTTTTGCTATTATAATAATGCGAAGAATGGTTGCAAGTCCGGCGCATGGTCTGAAAGGGTTGTCCGTATTCTCGTCATGCGTTATGGACAATCTAAAGAACGAGCCTGATTTCACCAAAACTCCCTGAAGGAGGTGTGACAGGAGGTAGCGTTTTTTATATTTTTATTTAAATATTTAACAGTTTAATCCTTCATTTCTTTTTTCATATTTATAGATGTTTGTGTGCTGTTTTGCATCCCTGTGTGTTTAACAACATATACTTGTATTGTGGACAAGTCTAAAGGTGCATATCACTAACGCTTTTTAAATAAAAAAATATATATATTGTGCCACTGACTTAGACCAGCTTTTAGTTGCCTTAAAATAGCAACCCGCCAATAGTTCACCTTAACACACCTCCTTTTCAGACTAGCATGCCTATGGGTTAAAATGCATTTGCAATTTATATAACGCGACACAGGGCGTGCACATGATCTCAGCGCCAGCCTGAAACTAGCAAACAATTCTTGCGCCACTCCTTGCGTTACATCGTGCCTGGTGTATTGTAGGGCACTATGGGTGGTTCATACATTATTCGCATTTGATAGCAACAATTGTAGACAAACAAAATTAGACAAAATAATTGCAATACCTGTAGACTTGAAGACTGTAACCATGTGGCGTAGGTTGAAGGTGAGTCATCTGAGGACACCAGGCTGATGGAACTGGACGAGTCCCAGAAGAGTGAGCACACAGTCTTTGTCATGCCTCCTGAACCCCCTTTGGAAGATGGTCCTGACCCCCCTCCCAAGTACAGGTAAATACACATGGGAAGTCACAATAACTCTCACATTATCATTTATTTTGATCATGATTCATGATACCAGTTTAATTACCAGAGCAAAACAAATCAATGTCTTGTGCACATTACCAAAGATAAATGAAGAAATTTGACTTATTGTGTCATTACTTTTTGTCATGTCATTGAGTCAGAATTACTCCTAGTACAGTAACAGTTTAAAAAAGCCTCAAATAGGATGAAACATGACTGCCCAGAAGATAAATATTAAGACTAGGATAACATATTTAAAATTAAGATAATTACTGCTACTGTTTAAGTCTGAGGATTTCTTACACAACTTTTGTTTTTTGCCCCAAAGTTTAATTTAAGTGTCTTTCCAAAGATACTTGGACACCTGGTGCCTCTTGTTCAAAAACATTTTAAATGAGTATTTCCACTGTATTGATTAAAACAAACCTCTATATATAGTTTTTGACAATTAATTGTATACAACTTTAATTGACTGTTTATTTTTTTTGCTTTCACTCCTCGTACTGTATATACTGTACTCTGTCACAATAAGGAAGAAAGGACTGCCGTAACTCCATTTTACACTGACTTTAGAGCGCTACTTAAGTCAACTTTGCTTCAAGTTTATCATGGAATAAGATGAGTTAATAAATGAAAACCAGTAATGAAATAAAAAAAAACTAAAAACAAGAAACTGATAGGATTATTCAGATTAATATTTGAACAATATTGCAAAACTATGTTTGATGTTTCTGTCCAATGTGTACAAATCGAAACCTGTTGCAAGCAGCTTACAGGGGCATTCAGTGCATTAACATCTGCCTCACTTCAACTTTCTTTAAAAAGATCGAGGATGAACTTGTTCTGGGTTAACTTGCATCTGGATTTGTGCACCTCAAAGAGATCTGTTGGCCTAATCTTGTAGTTCAACAAATGTGTCCACTTTAATAATGACATTTAAAATTGTAAATGTACAGCATTGTGCTAAAGTCATATGGCACTATTACCATTAGTTTTTTTTTGTTTGTTTGTTCTTATTTTAGAAATGGTTAAATGATCATAACTTACTAATTCATGTTTCACAGTCACTTTGTTAGAATACAAACAGGAAATACACATTCGAAATGTAAACATTATTTACAATATGTTTAAGGAAGACTTGTTTAAGGATGGAAGAGTGAGTGTTGCAGCCTCGAATTAAAATTTAGTATAGGGTCTCACCTTCATTTCTGCAAGAGGTGTTGGTGATAATATTTGAATCAATGTGGTTTTGAACTGAGGTGTATGCTTTCTTTAGCCCTAATCACTTCTAAAACAGCTTTATTGATTAGCACAAGGTCAGCTTAATCTACTTCCTTGCTTCTCTTGAGTTATTGAGTACCTGCTTGTCACTCAGAGTACAGCCTAAAGACTGGCCATGCACTTTGCTCTTACTGGCATTGTAGTAGCTCTCTCTGTTTTTGGTGTGTTTTTTTTTTTTTTTTTTTTTTTTTGTCCCACACTTTCCGAAATTTAGCTCACATACAACCGTGTTTCTAAAAGTAATGAAGAACATTTTGTGTCCCAGGTTTTTTTTTGTATTGTGTTGTGTTGCTATTGTAGGTGAGGCTCAAAGACATTCATTTTTATGGTTTAAGTTTGTGAAATGTCCATAACTGAATTATGCAAACAAGGTTGTTTGCAGGGCAAAAAAAGTCAATCTGAACATAAAGAGCTTGAAAACTCTTATATACAACTATGCATATCATCTTGTCAGTTTAATGTGCAAATAGATGTCTTTGTTGTGAATGAGAGAAAAGGTTAATAAGGATTTGTCTAGTTGCACTAAATCTCAATTGTTTTGTGTTTGTAGTTTGAAGTTGAGTGTCTTCCACAAATGTGGCAATTTTGATTTGAATTATATTAAAGGCATTTTTCAACCAAAATAGAGAATTCTGCCATCATTCTCTCACTCTTGACTTATTCCAAACCACGTTGAGCTTTTTTGTTCTGTTGAACATAAAAGAAGATCTTTTAAAGAATGTTGGAATGCTGTAATTACTGGCATCCATAGTAAGAAAAACAAATACTATGAAACTCAATGGTTACAGGTTTACAACATTATTCAGTATATCTTCATTTCTTCAGCATATCTTTATTCATTTCAACAGAACAAAAAACTGACTTGGTACAAGTCAAGAGTGAGTAAATGATGGAAGAATGTAAATGTTTTGCATGAATTATGTCTTTAATCTATTTTAATCACAAATGCCACATTTTCGCAGGATACTCAACTTCAAACTTCATCTACTAAGGATCAAAAACACACTTTATTATATTCATACATTCAGTATATCATACTTTATTTATTAAAACATACTATGCATTATTAATGCAAAAAAGAGTGTCTGTATGTATGTGTGTGTGTATTCATTTTATTGTTAACTAACATTAACAAAGATGAATAAATACTATAATAAATGTATTGTTCATAGTTTTCTCATGTTAGTAAATACATTAAGTGATGGAACTTTGTAAATGTTACCAACTTCTGTTTCAAATTGTGTAGCTTTTCTTTTATTCTGTGCTCCACATTTTATTCTGTTTTTCCAGTTACAAGAATTTCCCTAGTTTACAGTTGGAGTTGTTTGATCGTCCACTAGAACTGAGGCCAGCATTAAGCACAAGAGCTGCAGGGTCCAGTGTGTCTAGCAGTCCTGCCCTGCTGGCCAAAAGAACTAAACAGGTGAAGAGTTTATTCAATCATATTCACGTAGAATTTCTTGCATGATGTAGCCTTAAACCATGCACTACACGCACTATAGTCAACATTTGTAGTGTATCATCCTAAAACTGTCCTAAATCTATTGAACAACACACATTCTTGTCCTATTGTCCAATTTTGAAAAACTTTTTTAATTCACTTCGAATGTTGACTAATATAAATGGTTTATATATGTATATCAGTTTAATGAAGTTAATTGTTCTTTGAATATATTAAAATAGTGTGCAGTGTATTTAGTACAGTGTTGTCTCTCAGATGTAGTTCAGAAGTTCAGAAACTGGTACGTCACTACATTTATGTTATTGTCAGTGATATACCTGATAGAGTAGAATAAATAGTAAAATGTAATAGTTTCAATTTAAGCAGCAGATATATGATTGTTCTGTGTCAACACAGCCTGCACATGCACAGCTCATTCATGTCTGCATGTGAGCAACAGAACGTGCTGCTATCAGCGTTCAGGGAGAGGAACTGTACCCGTTAAGCAGTAACTCATGCTTGCAGGATTTTGGCCCAAAAGTCGCTAGATTTGTTACTAGTCTAGTGTCACTAAATCTAGTGATGCCAAGTTGGCAACACTGCTGTTGAACACAAAAGAATTTTGAATTCACCATTTGAATGTGAGTAAATGGTTTGGAAATTTTCATTTTTGGGTGAACTGTTTTTGAGAATTTGAGAACTTTAAATAAGACTAAACATTGACCTTGAGATTTCGGAAATTGTAGGCTTTTACTTTAATCTCCACTATATTTATATGTACACTCATGAAGTTTTTTTATTTGTATTAATGTTTTTATTAATATTCAATTTCAAGCAGGAGATAAAATGCACAAAATTTCGGCTATCTGCCCTCATCAGTCGAACAACTCTCAATGTTTATATGATATATGAATATCAATATATGAATTGACACTTTGTGTTATTATAAGTAATCAATAAATCTACAGACTTACCTTAAACATCAAAAATTCTAAAATAGTGAAACATCATGCAAAATAATTTTCATAAACTTTGTACTCCCATCAACGTCCTGTCTTTGAATAACTGATTAGTATTCACTTGTGTATATATATTGTGGGTAATGTTAATTTAAAAGCAGAAATAGGATCTCCTGAAAAATTCAATCATCCAGAAAATGTTAGCCTAGTCTTTTCAGTGTACTGTGATAACCGGAAAGTCTTTTTGTATTCAGGCATTCTGTGTTTTAATATCAGTTAGTCAGAGTCATATATTTTATGTAAAATGTAAACCACCATCAGCTGATCTTAACCAATCATAGAATAACTTCCCCAAACACTCTGTGGTCTGTAGAGGACATTTAATGACTGTCTGTGTTTCATCAGTTTTCTTTTTCTTTTTTTTTCTTTTTTTCAAATATGATTTCAATGCATCAATGTGTTTGGGATCCTTTTCATGCTGAAAAATAAAGCAATTTCCACTGAGGTGCTTTTTTAGAAGGAATGGCTTAATGGATTACAAAAAGTATGTTCACAAAAAGTTAACGTGTTTGATAGTTAATTAATTATTCTAATGTACTCCTGCACTTCAAGATTGTTTAATATAGAATGCCCTCTAAAGGCATCTCAAACCTAAAACATGATTTTTTTTTTTTTCCCACACAGGAAATCAAAATGGCCTACAAATTAGCGAAGCGTTTCTACTCCAATCCACCCCAGTGGGCAAAGTGTCTGTGTAGTCACTGCTATAGTCTGTGGTTCATCTGTCTTCCTGCTCGCATGCGTACTGCACAGTCCAAACCCCGCGCCATGCAGCAGGCCTTCAATGTTCTGCTCAAGATGAGGAGCTCGGAGGTGGAGGTGCTTGATGAGGTACGTGGAAAAAATATTTGCTAGAATGTGTATATGTATATATATTAGGTTTACATGTACAGGTGCTGGTCATATAATTAGAATATCTTCAAAAGGTTGTTTTATTTCACTGATTCCATTCATGAGTCAGTGAAACGTGTATAATGTATACATTCATTCCACACAGACAGATATATTTTAAATATTTATTTATTTTAATTCTGATGATTTTGGTGACAACTAAGTATTGAGTTCATGTTCATACTGTTCAGTTGGCCAAGATTCCTAAATATCCTTTCTTTGCATTGGTCTTAAGTAATACTCGATACTAAATTTGGGGTTTTCATTAGTTGTCATCAAAATTACAAACATTTGAAATATATCAGTCTGTGTGGAATGAATGTAGACATTATACAAGTTTCAATTTTTGAATGGAATTAGTGAAATAAATCAACTTTTTGAAGATATTTTATTTATATGACCAGCACCTGTATATCTTATGACAATTGTGTCATCATTGGTTGCAACAAGGGAGTTTTAAGGCAGGATCTGTTATAGCAGTCAGTCTTTTTTCAGTATCAAGAATAAAACTATGGCTGTATCCGAAATTGCCACCTATAACCTTAAATAGTGCACAATGTGAACCAACCGCCATTTCTAGCGGTGTCCAGAACCACTCAATCAATCCCACAGTGCACCACAACAATGAGTGTACAACCAATGTACACTCAGCAACTAGAAAATACCCATAATGCACTGTGAGAGTTTGCACACCGAATCAATTTCCAAGTCTGACCACAAAATATCATCCACAGCGGAATCGTATTGGTGCAAGTTTCATGATAAAATGTTATTTCAATACAGTAACGTTTGTATAAATGACAGAAATCAAAATACTAAGTGTTAAATAACTATCACAGGGTCTGACCAAGAAGAATCTAATCCGTCTGAGGGATTTATCAACCAGCAAAGCACAAACAAAAAAAATTCACTCTTTTAATTGGACTAATTTAGGGAATATTTCATGAGAGTATGGGTGGGACAGTTTCAGATACAGCATATATAACTGTGAAAGGGCGTTAAATACAACTGATAATGATTAATTACATTAATCCCAGGTGTGGAGCATAATCAGTAACTATGGAAATGACTGGCACCAAAAACAGGAACAAACTACATGAAAACTAATAAGAATTAAGTCCATGATACAGACCATATCTGTAACAATGAAGAATGCAGTACCTGTGATTATTTGAAAACTTTTTACTTCACATTTGGACTCTTGGACTCTTCACATACAAACATTTATTCAGTTATTTATACAATAACTTGGGAATGGATTCTGACCTTTTACTGATTGTGTGTTCCGGTTTGTTTTACTTTTACTTTTGTTTTACTTTCACTGATGTGGTAATAACCCATGTTGGCTACCCCTAAATAAAAGCTACTATATATATATATATATATATATATATATATTAGTTAAAATGATTTTTTAAAATAAAAAAATGGCAAGAAAGTTATGAAAAAATGTGTTTTCATTTTCTATGCATGTATTAAGTGAACTTCAGCCTGGAAACATTTAGGCTGCTTATTTAATTCATCTTGGGTTGAACTAGATAGGTCAAAGTGGTTTCATTACAGTAAAAAAAAGAACAGAGTATTTCACTGCATGTGTTTGGCAGGTGTGTTACCGTGTGGTGATGCAGTTATGTGGTCTGTGGGAGATGCCCGTCATGGCTGTGCGTGTCTTAATGGAGATGAAAAAGGCTGGCGTAGAACCCAATGCTATTACTTATGGATACTACAACAAGGTAAGGAAATTCTCACTAGTTTAAGCAGACTACAGCACTAAACCTCAGAGCAATGCATTATTAAGACCTGTGAAGACCACTGAATCTTTGCATATTGACACTGCAATACAGCATGGTATTATTTTAGAATAGCATTTTCTGTTACACATAATTTGCTTTGATTAGCAATATAATTTTTTTTCCATGGCCCAAATTGCAGAGGATTTAAATATGAATTAAATAATATTATGGAGTTCATTTTTAAAATTTGCTCTGCTGCTTTGAACCTGAAGGCATATTTATGGAATTGGCATCTTATTAAAGATAAGTTTAAGTATTTTTATAATTGTTTGTTAGAACACAAGACTGTCTTGGTGCCACAGCAGTTTCTATGACAGAAATTGAAAGTTGTAATCAAAATCAGTTATTTAAAAAAAGGCTACACATTAAAAATGTAAATACATTAACCCTTATTATAAGCTTCAAAAATACATACACACATGCATGCATTTTCCAGAAGTAGAAATGAATAGTTCACCTAAAAAGAAAACTTTACTCATCCTTAAAAATACATTTTTTATTTCTTTTCTCTTTTGAACTTTTTCAGTTGTTGTTGTTTTATTGGAACAGATTATTTAAAATAAAACAATAATCCACTATTAATCCACACCACACAACTCAGTTGATTCCGATGATTAATTAATGTTTTGTAAAGTGAGCATATTTAAAGAAACAAATCCATAAAGTCATTTGAACCTTGGACCTTTACTTCTGGACAAAATACTAGT
This sequence comes from Danio jaintianensis, assembly GCA_903798115.1. NCBI lineage: Eukaryota > Metazoa > Chordata > Actinopteri > Cypriniformes > Danionidae > Danio > Danio jaintianensis. Next base: position 13,963,245 of record CAIGQV010019101.1, on the reverse strand, counting down.
CCAGTTAAATAGTGGATAGTTTCACGTCAAAATCAGTGCATATTTGTTTTGAACTATTCTCCTTTTTTTGCCTGCAACCTGTGCTTGATGTTACTCAACTGATTAAGAAGGTTACATTTCACTGGAGACAGTTTTATAAAAACAAATCTTTGGACTTGACAGGATGTTATGCGACATATTGGTTTCATTTTCCATTTTACCATAGATCTGTGGACAATGCACTTTCATAGAACACAGAGTGTGTTCTAGAATTGTAGATTTGGCAAACTGAAACTCAATTTGACCAATTGCCAATTCTTCTGTATGTTTCTTTCCCTTCAAGGCTAATTATGGCTGGCCCTTCCTTGCTTGGGCCCTGGGGCTTCAGCTCTACCCATCCTTTAAATTAATCAGCCTCTGCCCATATTAGATTAGAGTTCTGCAGTTCTTGCATTTTTCATGCCACAGCAAAGATTTCATCTAATAACTTAAATGTTAAGAATCTTAAATAAAATGGGTTCCTGTTGCTCCCGTGAACGGGGAGCATTGTAAATGTCATGGCAACCCCCTGACCTGTATATGATTCTGCTTTGTCCAGGCTGTTCTGGAAAGTCCTTGGCCAAGCCGCAACCGTAGCGGTCTCTTCATGTGGACCAAAATGAGGAACCTTGTGCGAGGAGTGGTGCAGTTTAAACAGGCATTGCGTGGGACCACTCTTCAAAGAGGACCTTCTCTGAAAAGCACAGGTATCGGTTCTTCCTCCTTTCCCCCTCTTTTGGTAATTCCCTTCTGAGAATGCATTTTAGTCTCCGTTCTGGTCAGAAAAGATGTCCTGTATTCCTGTCCTGATGCCCGACAGTAGATGATAGATGATGATGCAAGTTCTCTTAAAATATTCAGTACACATTTGTGGAATATAAACACCTGGATAAGTGTTATGTTATAATTGTAAGCGTAATGTTCAGAAATGTCAGGTGAAGAATTTCTGATTTAAATTTTCAACGAGGAACACATTAGAATGTTTAAATGTACATGAGAATTGATTCACTAAGAAATACAACAAGCGTTTTATGTGCAAAACCCATTTTATTGAAGTTTAACATCATTAAAAAGTGACTGATATAATTTAGTTTGATTTTACGTTACCACTATTATGAAATGACTGTGTGAAATGGCATGTGCTTTTACATAGAGCTTTCTGCAAGTACAGCAGCAGGTGCAGATGGAGACAGACTGAGTCACGGAAGTGTAGACGGTATTGTCGAGGAACACATTCTCTTCTCCCACAGCCTTTTAGTTGAAGATGTTATTGGCGGTCACTACAGTACAGGTACAGTAGTCCTGCGTGATTCAAATATAATTTGTGATGCTAAATTATTCTGTTTTATTCTGTTGACTTATGTTTTGTGTTTTTGATTTAATAAGCTGGTCAGTCTGATCAGGGTTATGGATCTAAAGATGAGCTACCACAGGAACATACAGAAGAACCTGTAACCTCACCGCCTCTGTCTACCAACCACACCTGTAGTAGCAAAGAAACCAACACCCAAAATGGTACTGCATTGCAAGCTAATTCATTACTACTTAACACCAGGGGTGTTGCTACACATGAAGCTCTACTAATAAATAATACAAAAAAATATTTATTATAAATAAATAAAAGTATTATTATTATTATTATTATACAATTATTATAAATAAATATCAGAAATTAACCCTAAATGTAACTGGAAAACAATGTAAAGACACAACTGGAGTAATATGCTAAGATCATTTAAGAAATCTTTTGCATGAATATTAATTTCATTAGAATGAAATTCTATAGACAATTCTATAGAATACAAAAAAGACTTTACAGTAAGGTTTCATTAGTTAACGTATTTACTGACATGAACTAATTATACATCATTTATTAATCATAGTTCAACATTTACTAATGATTTATTAAAATCCAAATCATGCTTGTTAACCTTAGTTAATGCACCATGAGTTAACATGAACTTACAATGAACAACTTTATTTGTATTAACTATAAAGTTAACTAACATGAACAAATACTGTAATAAATGTATTGTTCATTGTTTGTTCATGTTAGTAAATGCATTAACTAACATTAACTAATACAACCTTATTGTAAAGTGTTACTGAAATATCTGTTGTCTCAGACTTGACACATGGCTGAGAATTAGGTTTATTAAGTCTTACCTCCCTGACTCGTCATCCCTTCTTTTTGCTTCATACAAAAAAAAATCTATCAGGAGCCATGCTTAATCAAAATAAGATCACCATCATATTATTTAAACTTTAGTTTTGTCGACTTGCAAAACTCACTGCGTGCCGACACATCTGCATAAAAGGCTGTTACGCCGGTTTAGCAATGCATGAGCAGCGCGTACTTTTTCGGCATGCATGTTCACAACTGGGACACACACTGGGAGCAGTGCGTCAGCGTCAAGCAGGAGCGGTGCGTCGGGCACGAGAGTATGGTTTTCTGCGCACATGCGTTAGTTTGCTTTTTGATTAAACCACATTGATTTCACCAGCGTTGATTCGGTTGCACATAGAGAACAACGTCTTTATTCTAAAAATGGGGTCTAGCAATGCCCCTTGCTTAACACAACAATTGTTTTTGATATGTATTTATTCACATTCATGAATGCAGTTTCTCTTACAGCCACACATTGTCAAGAATCATTTTTCTGAGATTTTCCTCCTTTTGACTCTTTATAGGACAAGATATTGCCAGTTCTGTGGACAGTGTTGTAGCTGTGACAGAGCCCCCTAGCCCTGCTGAGATAGCACCATGTGTAGCCAGCATTGTAAAACCGTCTACTGATATTCCTGTCCACTTTGACAGCACTGTCAGGGGAGAAACTGGTAAGTCACTGGAAATGTATACATACTATACTATATATATACTATATTTTACATATATATATATATAAAGAGAATGAGAACATGCATACACACACACACACACACACACATGTACACACACACATGTACACACACAAACATATACTTAAGTATGTATGAATATGTGTGTGTGTATAGATAGATAGATAGATAGATAGATAGATAGATAGATAGATAGATAGATAGATAGATTCTCTGATGCAGTGTTTTAAACATAAACTTGTTTCTCATCTTGCAAGCACTGATATTTTATACAGTATTTGTTTTGGACTTGATGAAAGTAAGTACCACTGTTTGTCCTCTGTGTCTCCAGCAGGTGTTTGCACGGGTAAGCTCTTCATGCCCCGTAAAAAGAGTGAAGACGTGGCCCTGTCTGTGGAGGATGATACCGTAATCCCAGATTCACAGCTCCTGCAGTCTGGACAGCAGCAAAGGGTAAAGGCCTTCATGGAGCGCAGCTGCAGTTTTAGTGCAGAGAGCAAAGCTGGCATGCTGCAGAAAAAAAGCAGTCTGGAGCTCAGTGCTGATCACATGGGCGCAGATGCAAAAATTCTTGCAGCCGTGTTCTCTGGCAGCCAGACTCCTCCTCCTTTTGCAACCATTGCTCCATTTATAGAGTTCAAGGTGGAGGCTACACTAAGCCCTGCCCTCCAGGAGGAAGAACAGGAGGATAAGCAGGAGACCAAACGTGAATGCTTCACTTCTGCAGCAGAGGGAGTGGAGAAAAGTATAAAGCGGGATAATGCAGTAGCAGAATCCAATAGCAGTGAACGAGTTGGGCGAACCACAGGCAGTGGCGTCTCCTCTTCTAAAGCTGTGGAGAGGGAGAATGTCCAAATGGGAGCAGATCCACTCTCACTCTTTGCTTCGGAAACTGAAGACGCAACCTCCATTCAGAGCCAGGAGTCCACACGGACCTTTCCACCTCTGGTGTCAAGGAATCTTGCAGATGAGATTGAGATGTACATGAGCCTCCAGAGCCCCCTGACTGCTAGATCTCCCAGCATGGAGTTGCAACAGGGATTGAACCCTGAATCCATAAACTGTCCAGACTCTCCAGCTGTTAAGCAGCCTTTAGAAAGAAGGTCAAGCCTTCCGAGTGGCCCAGTCAAAGTGGCCAGTTCAACAGAGAATCCGAAACCTAATCCTGCCTTCACACGCTCGAAGACGTTTGCTGTCAAGTCCCCCAAGACCCCGGGCTCTGCAGGCCAGAGGTCGTCATCGCTGACCGCACTGGTAAAATCGTCACAGAGCAGCTCACTAGGCTCTGTCATCAACTCCATTTCAGGCATCAAGATGGACTCTCTTCTGGTGGGCCCGAAAGTAGATATGCTCAAGTCAGGCATGAAACAGGCAGCCAATGTGGCCAGTAAGATGTGGGATGCAGTGGCTTCAGCCTACTCCTACTCAGATGATGAGGTGAGAGACCAAATGAAAAAAATGTGTCAAGAAATCCAGAGAAGTTTTCATAAACTTAATCTTCATGAGGAAATTATTGTTTTGGTATAGGGATGCTTCAAAAATGCTTTGTGACTTTTATAAAAGTGCATTTATAATTACTACATTTGTACATTCCCCCAAGTTTATTTGTGGCCAGATACTTTTATTTGAGAACAGTTTTCACTCAATGTCCGTGCTTCCACTGAATGTGTCTTATTTTATTTTTTTGCAATGACTATAGCTGGAGATTTGGTGAGAGGATTAAATTTAGTCACCGCTAAACTCTAACTGACAGTTCCAGTGATTTATAATTGTAGCATTGTTTGCTCATCTTCCACTCTGATCACTAATATAAAATTTTTGAGTTGTGTAAATTTGTAAAATTAAGCTATTATTCTTTTAAACACACAAAACATCAAATAGACAAAGAAAATATTATATTCTGCCTTTCAGTTCTACTGTGAATGTAGTATTTTCGTTGACAAAACTGAGCAAAAACAGACAAATTTGTCTCTAAAATATAACAGTGTTAATTTATACTTAACTGTTACTACATTATCACGTTTGCTTTTCTTCTATTCAGGACAAAAACAGCACTCGTGTGATATTAAACTATAATATAGCACAGATACATGCAAAAACTCACACAGGACATTTTTGCCCCAGTATCTCACACTTCTAGGGCATATAACTGCATACTGTTTTCTTCATGCTGTCAGTTGTTGACCTGTATTGTCTGTTAGTCACAAATCAGCTATGAAATGCAAGGCCGTTAAAATGCATACTATACCTGAATGTTGTCCATATACACATTAAAAAGATAATATCTGTTTGCGATTGGAATGTTATCTTATAGGTGTAAATTGCATTAAAATGTTTAACACGTTGTTGTTTTTTGTGTAACTGACAGCATGTGTAAAATTAAGTTATTCTTCTTTTAAATACAAAAAGCATCAGTTGTTTATCAGTAATCTACACTGAAATTCTCATAAAATAAACCGCTAATTTCTAATTAAATTCTAATTAAATAGGATTTTAAGAAGGACACTTTAGTTAAGTGATTCTGTTCAATTAGTTTTCTTAGCGTGGGTGGGCAGCCAGGTAGTTATGAAGAAGACATTGACCTGTGTTTGTTCTGTTAGCTTTGTGATGATGCATTCATCTGTACTGCAATATTTAAAAAAACAGGAAGTAGAAAACTTTTTTGGCAGCTTGGATTCACCTCAAAGGCTTTTTTTAAACTGAAGAAACTTTTAAACATTTGGATGCCAAGAACTCTTTAAAAATAGCACTAAATAGCGTTTTTATTTTATTGCTTAGCCAAAAAGAGATTTTATGACAAGCCTTTAGAAAGCAGTGTGAACTAGCACACTTGCATGAAATTATGTAATGTCATGAGTTAAACATAACATTAGGTACATCTTGCAAATCGGTCAATATGTATTTGTATAAGCACAATGAGCAGATTTTTGCTTCTTAAGGCCTCAGACCTCTGTGGTTTAGGGTTTGTTTCTCAGTTTTTGCATGTGTACGTAGTACCATTGTAAACTCTGTAAAAGAGTCTAAAGTTCCACATTTTAAATGATGGACATACAGTTTAAGTCAAAATTATTAGCCCCCCTGTGACATTTTTATTCTTTTTGAAATGTTTCCCAAGTGATGTTTAACAGACCAAGGAAATTTTCATAGTATTTCCAATCATTTCTTTTTATTCTTGAGAAAAGTCTTATTTCTTTTCGCTTGGCTGAAATAAAAGCAGTTTTTATTATTTTTTTAATCAATTTGAAGGTCAATATTATTAGCCTCCTTAAGAAATATATATATTTTAATTGTCTACAGAACAAACAACTGTTGTCCAATAACTTGCCTAGTTAACATAATAAACTAGTCAAGTCTGTCATCATAGCAAAGACAAAAGAAATTATTTATTAGAAATTAGTTAGTAAAACTATTATGTTTAAAAATGAGCAACACTTTTTTTTTATTTTGACTTCAGCTATATGTTGAGTCTTGACTATATTTTGGTTGTCTCTGATTTAGGAGGATAACTCAAAGCCCCAGTACAGTTTCCCAGCTAGGCTAGAAGAGCAGTTGTTATCTTCCGAGGGAGAAACAGAGAACACTTTACCCAGAGGCCTGATGCCTAGTCTGGCCTCAAATGGGCTCACGCACAGCAATACCAGCCTGGGCAGCAGCAGTGGAAGCAGCGATACTGGCCAGGCACACCTGTCGACTTGTAAGTCTGTCTGTCTGTCTGTCTGTCTGTCTGTCTATCTATCTATGAGCAATATCACACGAGTAGCAGTGCAATGTGGCTGTATATCGGCACTGGTGGGAGGCGTGCACGGCCTCGTGCCTTAGTGTCCCACCAGTGACAATATACAGCCACATCGCACTGCTACAAGTATGATACTGCGTTTATACAACAGTTCGACGGCATAATCATGTGTATAAAAAAGAAAATCAAACACGGAGAGTCTCAAAACCCTTTTGTAAGAGGAACTACTTTCTTCCGCCATGCCTTCACATCTACAGCTGACGTCAGAACAGCAAACACCGTTACTAATTCACCAATGTCACTTTAGAGCTAGTATTTGAATGATTCTCTAGCGTAATGTCTAAAGTGATGACAAAACAGGTGATTTTGCTCACATTTTAAGATTAGAAGGCTGAACGGCATGAAATGCCAACAGTCTACTGAGATTTCACAGTAATAGCTGCCGACGCGCTGTCTTTCAGAAATGTTTAATATTTTAAAATAGGCACTATCCTTATACATGAACTGCATAGTTGCAATCTAAACAACGACATTCTTAACTAAAAAAGCCTCAAAAGTACATTATGTTGTCCAACAGCAGCAATATTTGTCAAACTGTAGAGTGTCCTCTGCTTGTTGCTATATGTGGGCAGAGTAATACATAAGGGTGAAGGGTTAAAGGCTGGACGAGTGCTGTAACTGGCAGAATATTGCACGGCTATCAGCCAATCAGATTCAAGAACCAGACAGACAACTGTCATATAAATATATGTATATATATATATATATATGTATATATATATGTATACACACACACACACAGTTGAAATCAGAATTATTAATCCCCCTTTGAATTCTTTTTTTCTTTTTTAAATATTTCCCAAATGATGTTTGACAGAGCAAGGACATTTTCACAGTATGTCTGATAATATTTTATCTTATGGAGAAAGTCTTATTTGTTTTATTTCGGCTAGAATAAAAGCAGTTTTTATTTTTTTTTAAACCATTTTAAGGTCAAAGTTATTAGCCCCTTTAAGCGATATTTTTTTTCCGACAGTCTATAGAACAAACCATCGTTATGCAATAACTTGCCTAATTACCCTATCCTGCCTAGTTAACCTAAGCCTTTAAATGTCACTTTAAGCTGTATAAAAGTGTCTTGAAAATATCTAGTAACATATTATTTACTGTCATCATGGCAAAGATAAAATAAATCAGTTATTAGAAATGAGTTATTAAAACTATTATGTTTAGAAAGGTGTTGAAAAAATCTTCTCTCCGTTAAACAGAAATTGGGGGGGAAAAATAAACAGGGGGGCTAATAATTCAGGGGGTTTAATAATTCTGACTTCAACTGTACATATATATATATATATATATATATATGACCCCAACATTAGAAAAAAAAGTATCATTTTCTATTTTCATATTCTCATGTAAGCTGTACACATTTAGGGTACAACAGTTGTCCTTCAGGTCAATTTGTCAATTCATAAATTTAACGTTTATGAATACTGTCTTGCTAAAAACATATTAAACGTATGCAGGTGCCTTTAGCATTAGAAAATATATCCTTTAGTCCACTGATTAAACATTGATGAAAAACTGCACACCAATGAGGGAAAACCTTGACATTCACCGAATTTGTGCTGAAGATGAGGTTGTCTCCTAATGCAAAATAGATTTGAAGATTGAAATTAAATTTAGCTGCTTTATTTTAGAGATTTAGTGAATGC
>CAIGQV010019101.1:13942260-13954907 GCA_903798115.1 Danio jaintianensis | reverse complement strand
GGTGCATGTTCAGTATTTTATTACACATTACAGATTATTACGCATTATACATTTCACCGTAATTCATGTGATCAATTTAGATTTTTACAGTGACGTTAGACAGTTTAAAAGCAAAAAACACCCTATTACTAGAAACTTCTGTGCATTTTGGTTTACAGCTTCTATTTGAAGACAAGCACATCAGGAGACAGTATCCACAGCTCCACCACACAACCAACCACCTCTGGCTCCTCAGAAGTGAAAGTGGGCTCTCCTAGTGACCCTTCAGGCCTCATGACCTTTGCAGAATCTCCTGAGGACAGCAAGAGTCCTGTCGAGATGCCTGTTGCTCAAACTGGAACCCCAAAGATGTATGTAAACACAATCCCCAAATATTACAAGAAGGGTAACGGTTGTTTTTGTATAAATATCAAAAATCTGATTTTGCAACCACAAGATAAGTGTTTTTGTGAGCACTTGTGAGCCACGTTCAATCTATTATATGTGAATAAAGGTGGTGTAGACCGGAAATGATCTGATCAACTGGGAAAAAAAATACAGATTTACCTTGTGCAACTTACAGTTCATATGATCAAAACCTTTTGAATCTAAATTTCGATTGGATTGATTGTGATTGATGAAGTCCAGCATAACAGAGAAATGCAGAGATAAAGGGTTAGAGTTTGACCATAATAGGTGTGTGGTGATATAAATGTGGTTTAACCTCAAGTGAGATGTTTTGTTGCAGGAATTTAGAATACGTTTTCCAATGAATTGGTCAAATGGGAATGTTTTTGCTCTATAATTTTTGAGTTACAAATCTTAGATCACATAATGAATTCTGAATATGCACTGTAGCCTTGTACCAGAGCCTGTACATTCAGACCCCCTTGGTCTCATGGAGAGACAAGCTGAGAAACGCAACACATTAACGCGGAGCAACAGTATGGGAGGCCCGCTGCAGAATCTAGACTTGATTCAACGACCCAATCATGGGATATCCACTATTAGCCTGCCCAACAGCTTACAAGAGGTGTCGGTAAGGGACCATCTTGCCTTTTTACAATTTTAATAGATCAAGAACAATGATGTGATTTAATTCTGCTTTTTATTGTTTCAGGACACGTTGGGTCAAAAGCGGCCCAACCCAAAACCAGTTTCTGTGCCGTATCTCAGTCCCCTGGTCCTGCGCAAAGAATTGGAGTCACTTTTAGAAAATGAAGGGGATCAGGTATTCAAGCATGACTTTAACTTTTGATGGTTCATTAAACACAAGGACTATTTTATATAAAGGGGAAATGTACATCTAGCCGGTTGTTCCTGCAGAATAAAGCCAGATATGCTTATCAGCAGCCCAACGTGAATTTATGTATGTGTATATACAGTATATATTAGAGGAGCATACCTTGAAATGTCATGATTGACCAGAATCGTGCAGAGTCAGAATCAAATGTTTCTGAGAGCTGTATAATCATTTTTGGCTTTTCCTATTTTAAGTCTGAACCCCAGATCGTAGTGACCTCACAGTGCTGAACCCTAGTTGTGTGAAGTGTTTTAATGGGCACAGGACATTGTTGTCTTGATTCGTCCATTTCCATTTTTCTCTTAGGTAATCTATACACATAAGTTCCTCAGTCAGCACCCCATCATTTTCTGGAACCTGGTGTGGTATTTTCGCCGTTTAGACCTGCCCAGCATTCTGCCTGGACTCATTCTCACCTCTGAACACTGCAACAATGGAGTAAAGGTACTTGACCTTCATTCACACTGCTGTGCTCTTAATGAGTGCTCATTATGGAGTGCTCATTATATGAGGCTTTTCCTCATTTAGATCAGTATGAAAATATAGCAGATATTTGTTGAGTCACTGTGTGTGTTTCAGCCCAGTAAGTCTTGCTAAATGTTTGTTGAACTTAACCGACATGATAATGCGCAGTTCTCTGTATTCCTTCCAAAGCTGCCGCAGACATCTCTGTCTCAGGACAGTAAGCAGGTGTACGTGCAGCTGTTGTGGGATAATGTCAACTTACATCAGGAGCCCACCGAGCCCCTCTATCAGCTCTGGAGGACCTTCTGTTAGTAACCCTGTTTTTTTGTTCGTTCAGTATATCCATCAACATGTTAATGTTTATTGAGACAGGTTTTAGGAACAGCAAACAAAAATCATACTTCATGTACGGCATGTGACATGTATGAACACAATTGTCTTTTTTCATACAGTGCAAAGGAAGGGAACTTTAGCCCCGACTGACCACCAGGAGACTCGGTCTTTGCTAAACAGCATTGTACGCAGCATTCAGACGAACGATGTTTACAGCCCCATCAATATGCTCCTCAGGGAGATCAAGAAACATCCAGAAGTTAAACGCCAGAGGTTGGTCACATATGCTAGGCTTTCAATACATGATTAGTGCAGTCTTAATTCCCTAGATGAGAATGCCATGATAGGCCATTCACAAGCTGTCTGCTGTGCTAAAATAGCTCTAAATTGTCTGATTTCAAATCACTGAGCAGTATAACATGATCTGCATTTATCAAATCCTTACTGAAGCTACTACTGAGGTTCAAATCATGTTTGATGAGTACATGCTGTACATGCTGCAAGCAGTGAAATCATTACGCATAAGTAAAATAAATTATATTATATATTTTATATGTGTTATGTATGTATGTAGTATGTACAGTTGAAGTCAAAATTATTAGCCCTCCTGTGAATTTGTTTTTCTTTTTCAAATATTTCCCAAATGATGTTTAACAGAGCAAGGAATTTTTCACAGTATTTCCTATAATATTTTTTCTTCTGGAGAAAGTCTTATTTGTTTTACTTCGGGTAGAATATAAGCATTTAAAAAATATATTATTCGCCCCAAAAAAAACATTTTTAAACAATATTATTCACCCCATAAGCAATATTTTTTTCCTGACTGTTTACAGAACAAATCACTGTTATACAATGACTTGCCTAATTACCCTAACTTGCTTAACTAACCTAGTTAAGCCTTTAAATTGCACTTTAGACTGAGAACTAGTATCTTGAAAAAAATCTAGTAAAATATTATGTACTGTCATGGCAAAGATAAAAGAAATCTGTTAGTAGAGATTAGTTATTAAAACTATTATGTTTAGAAATGTGTTAAAAAAATATTTCCGTTAAACCAAACTTGGGGAAAAAATATACTGGGGGCTAATAATTCAGGAGGGCTAATACTGTATGTATGTATTATATGCATGTGTGTGTTTAAAAAATTTGCATATTAGGGAGGAAAAATATTGGTATTGTGTATATGTTGTCTGTTTTGTCAGATACTTAGAAAGCTGTACCTAACATGAGATTTATTTACACAGATAGTTTAGTGCTTCTAGAGCTCTTCACTAAATTGAACTTCTGCAATGCGTGTTCTTTTCACACGGTTGTACATTTCTTTGTCAAATATTTCTCGAAACAGTTTATTCAGTCGGAAATGGTTGAATACAAAATGCCTTGCTTGTTAGAATACACTTGTAAGAAAAACTAAATCTGTTTAAAGGTTGAGAACAATTTCTCACACATTGCTTGCTGGTAAGGCTCCTAATGTTAGACCATTAGTCCAGTTGAAACGGATGGCATTGACCAAGTGGCTTTGTTTGTTTTTGGACATAATTTTTGTAATTATGCCATACAAAGTATTAATTTCTGTGCCAAGGAATTTCTTGGCAACAGCTATTTGCTATCAAGGAGCTTCATACCCATCCGTCCCAACAGTGGTTTAAGCTTTGTTTTGTCACAGAAAACAGAGAGCCAGCATTTTACTGTTGTAGTTTCTGAACCATGCAGCTATTTCTCTTCTGTGGAGAAGAGGGTCAACTGTGCTTAACTGAAGAAGACAAATCAGCCAATATTATTTCAAACATTTGCTAACAGTTTTTAAATAGATCAGTACTTTACATCAGGCTTTTTATGCTGATGATTTTGTATTTGTTCAACTATATGGGGGCACAGTGTTTGTTTATAACTTGGACAGCCTAATCTGTTCAAACATAGCTGATTTAGAACAGTTAATGAACATGGTAAAACTATCCCTTGTGTAACTATATCTTGTGCTCTAATGAACTCTTGTTTTTATGTCCAGGAGTGTCTACAGGGAAATTATGTTTCTGTCACTTGTTGCCTTAGGAAGGGAGAACATTGATATCGGTAAGTAAATGCTGTTCACAAAGTCCACATACAAAATGAAAAGCTGTCAGTTTCAGTAATTATGTGCTTGTAGAATCTCACAAAACCTGTAACGCGTAAAAAGATTTGTATTGTATAGAGAAATGTAAGTACATCTAGACGTATTAAGATAGTGCTTCTCATTCTTATAAATGTCATTTTGAAAAAGGATAAAATGGCATGTTTTTATGAAGTAAGTATTTTTCTCATGCTAGGTGTTGTGCTAAATGTACGTTGTGCTTATTAAAATTCAGAATCAAACATTCAAAATACTATAATGCGTATAGATTTTTTTTCATCAAAGTAATTTTAACAACTATAAAGGTAATTTTATCATTATATAGATTTTGCAGATTTTCAAAAAGTTGCATCATGACCAAATGTCCAAAACTGTCCAATCCTAACAGACCATACATCAATGAAAAGCTCATTTATTCAGATGATGTATGAATCTCAATTTTCCTTTTTTGACCTGGTCTTATGGTCCACAACCGCTATTTTACTCACTCGAGTGGTTCTAAACCTTTATGATTTGCTTTCTTCTTTTGAATACAAAATAAGATATTTTAAAGAAAGCTGAAAACTTATAACCATAGTTTTCCATAGCAGGAAAAACAAATACCAGGAAAGCCAAGGGTTACATGTTTCCAGCTTTGTTCTAAATATCTTCTTTTGTATTTAACAGAAGAAAAAAAAGTCAGGTTTGGAAGTGATGACAGAATTTCATCTCTTTAATTGCTAAAACGGAAAGAGTTGGCAAAAATAATGTCCTGTTTTTACTTGAAATTTGAACTGAAATAGTACCTTTCTGTGCTTTGTTCTTCCCTGACAGAGGCCTTTAATCGTGAATACCGTCTTGCATACAACCAGCTCAGCGCAGAACAGCTTAAAGTCCTGTCCCCCATTGACAGACCACCTAGCAACGGTGTGCAGTGGTGCCTCAATTCCTTTGGAGCCCCATTCATCTGATGTGCTTCTCTGACCGGGAGTGACTGTGAAAGCCCCGAGGATTGTAAAAGTCATTTCTTTCTTTCACACTGTCACCTGAAATGCTCCTTCTTCTTTTTTTACCACCTGCCAGAATAAAAAAACAAATTGGCTTCTTTGCTCTGAGATTCCTGAGAATGTCATGGCATCAGCCTCTGTAGACACTGCATTTTACTGTTGGCCTTCAGGAGCTGAACAGCACCTCCTGTGTGTGTGTGCGTGCGTGTGCGTGTGTGTGAGAGAGCCCTTTTCAAACTGCATTGGAAGAAAACGCAAGACTGAAAAATGTCTCCCTACACTGCCCTTCATTCTAGCTTCTGTCTTCAGCGACCTTCCCTATGGATTTTGTGGATATGGAGAGTGTTCTGGAGAAGAGTCTTATTTGATGTGCACTTTCAGAAATGATTGCTTTATTGTTCTCCATTGCTGTCGTGTGTTTTATATATATATATATTTTTCTATATTGGGATATTTGAACTCTTTGGCCTTTCTCACTGTGGAGTCTTAAACACAGCTCTTTGAGGTTAATGTGGGCTTTAAGTGTCACAGTGTGAGGTGAGACGCTGGTGTGTGTGTGTGTGTGTGTGTGAGAGAGAGAGCGTGCGTATATGCGTGTACATTAGATTGATCACACCTTAAAGTGAGTGACATACTGAGGGAGGACAATCAGATGAATTCCAGAACATTCCAGAAAGGGTCTTTAATGAATTAAACAGAGGCTAGAATCATTGTGAGTGATGCTGTAGAAAGAAACTAGATTTTTTTTCTTTGTTTGTTTCTTAAAAATACAGATTTTAGACCTGAATGTAGGATAATGAGGAATTGTGGAAGAAATTATGAATTACATCCGGAATGGAAGAAAAGATTTTATGAAGTGAAATAACTCTTTATTAATGCATTCTTTTTTTTTTTTCTTTTTTTTTATACACAAGCTTTGAGTAAAGGACATGTAATCTCATCAACTGTATGCACGAATGACTCTTTAATACAGAAACATTCATAGAACCTTAGTTTTAGTTAATTTGCTTGTTGAAGGCTATTGTTCATTCAATTTACTACCTTTCATTCTGGTCCCATAGTTCAAATGAATCCAAAGGATGTAAAATAAATCAAATTAAATAAAAGTTTGAGTTACTGCCATTTGTGAATGCATCGGTAAAGAAATCAAATAGTACCTGTGCCTTGTTATCAAGTCAAGATAGGACTTGTGAATTTGTACATTTAAAAAGAAAAGATTTTACTACTAATAAATTAACATGTAAGAGTGAAATTGATGTCTTTATTTGCCATTGTGATTTCTGTACTCTTTTATTCTTCTGAAGAATATATATGTACGTACAAGTCGGTGTAAATGAAACTTTTACATCGAAATCACCAAGCACCACGGTTTCAGGTTAAAAAAACGAAAAGCTTTTTGAATGTTTTACACAAAAGTGAGTCTCCTATATGTTAGATGGCCTGAGGGTGAGTAAATTAGTAAAATAGCATTCTGGGGTTAATTACCTTTTTTAATCTTACATCACACATGGCTAACGTGGCCTTGGTTTAGTCAACATGACATTTACATTTAGCAGACGCTTTTGTCCAAAGTGACTTACAATTATTGAGGCATTCAGTGATTCAATGAGAGGCGGCAATACACAAACTGTTTGTGCTTAGAGAATTTAATGCTAGAATAAGGAGGTGGGAGTGTTTTTTGTTTTTTTGTGAGAGAGAGAAGAGTGTTTCTACAGGTGGTTTGTCAAGCCCACTCACCTGTGAAGCACACTTCATAAATGCAAACAATAATGAAATGAAAACTATATGTCTTTAGTATCTCCCTCTCTCTCTTATATATTCATACATTAATTTCCTTTTCAGCTTAGTCCCTTTATTATCTTTGTGTGTGTGTGTGTGTGTGTGTGTGTGTGTGTGTGTGTGTGTGTGTATATGTATGTATATATATATATATATATATATATATATACACACACAAAAGTAATGATTAAAATAATAAATACTTAACATAAATCACATATTGCTTTCAAATTGTTGTTCAACAAAAGCATTAAAAAAGCAAACTAATGAAACTGGCCTGGACAAAATTGATGGTACCCTTAACTTATTATGTTGAACAACCGTTTGAGGCAATCACTGTAATCAGGTAATTTCTGTAACTCAATAAGGCTTCTGCACCTGATGACAGGTATTTTGGCCCACTTTTTGTGAGTAAAGTGTTTTAGTTGTTTAAGATCTGAAGGGTGCCTTCTGCAGACTGCATGCTTCAGCTCTTTCCACAAAAATTCAATCGGATTCAGGTCAGGACTCATAGAAGGCCACTTCAGAACAGGCCAATGTTTTGTTTCTATTTATTGTTGGGTGTTTTAAGCTGTGTGTATTGGGTCATTATCCTGTTGGAGGACCCATGATCTACGACTTAGACCAAGCTTTCTGACACTGGGCAGCACATCTTCATCCAAAATACCTTTATAGTCTTGAGATTTAATTGTACCCCACACAGATTCAAGACAGATGCCAGATGCAGTAAAGCAGCCCCAGAACATAACCAAACATCCTCCATGTTTCACAGTAGGTATATTGTTCTTTTCTTTGAATGCCTAATTTTTTAATCTGTAAACATATAGAGCTGATGTGACTTTCCAAAAAGCTCCAGTTTTGTCTCATTGATCCAAATGACATTCTCCCATAAAGTTTGTGTCTGGTCAAAGTGTATTATGTGTAAGTGTATCAGTCTGATTTTTGTCATCATTTTTTCTTTTTTTGATCACATTCAGTGAAGTTGGCTACAGTCCTGTAGACCTTAAACTTATAAATAACGTGCAACTGTAGTTACAGGAACATCAGTGTGCATGGAGATGGTCTTATAGCCTCTAACATTTAGATTCTTGTCTATAACTTTCTTTTTAGATGGCTCTCGCTTTCTTTGCTCCACGTTCAATGTGGTGCACACCACCACGATACCATCACTACTTTTCACCATTTAAATAGACACACTGACTGTTTACATGTTTGAAAAGACTTCTGATGATAATCAGAATCACCTATAGTCACATTATTTTCAATCTGTTCTTGAAGTTCCATCAATTTTGTCCAGGCCAGTTTTAATACTTTGCTTTTTTTATGCTTCAGTCAAACCTCAATTTGAAAGCAAAATCTGATTTTGATTAGCTTATTTTCAGCATTGTTTTTTTTATTATTATTAATCATCACTTTTGTCAGTTTTGATATTGTTATTTGATATTGTGTTGTTATTTCAGTGACCATTGTGGGTTTTTCATATTTAATGGAAGGGTACCAACAGTTTTGTCCACATCTGTATATGGGTGCATATAAGTGCATTTCAATAAATTGGAATCGCTTATCTTTTATATTGCAAGTGTTTATTTCTTTTCATTTTGATGATAATAGCTTACAGCTAATGAAACCCTAAAATTCAGTATATCTGAAGATTAGAATATTAAGTATGGACAATTAAAAAAGGATTTTTAACACAGAAATGTTGGACTACTGATTAGTATGAACATGTCAAGCACTCAGTGCTCTGGGAAGGTCAGGTTGCTCTGAAAAACAGCTTTCAGCTCTTCTGCATTGTTGAGTCTGGATTTTGGTCCAGTGGAGTACAGTGATACCATGGTTTGTAAACCAGGTAGGCTATAAGTACTTTTGTCAGTGTGGGGGCATGTGTCAAGTCCTGGACAATTAAATCAGCATCTCCATAAAGCTGGTCAGCAGAGGTGTCCATTATCCTTCTACTTGTTATTTTTATTATTATTGTTGTAATTCTTTGCAAATCTGCTAAATCAGGAGATGTGGTAAATGTATTGACACTAGTTCAGTGAACCAGCATGAATCATGGGTTCACGGAGATCGCCCCCTAGCGGCAAACCAAGTTATGAAATATTTTGAAGGCACGATGACGTAGCAAAAGGTGGAAGTTTAGAAGCAGCGATACCTACTTGGCGTTGCGCAGACAGATCAGTGCGTGACGCCATAGCACCGCGAGAGCGTTTAGAGAGCCCACAGCTCCGTGTGTTTTGAATTGCTCTCGCGGTACTTTGACGTCACCAAGGGATCGATCTGCGCAGCCCTGCTTTAAGTTAAACACGCCTATATCTCTTTAACTGAAATCACGTGCATGTTGGAGTTCGATAAGCTCCGATCCGCTGATTCAAAACAAAAAAGTTCTTAAAGAACTCGAAGCGCTGTAAAGCAGTGTTGCGAAAGTGCCCATCATCACAGTTTGCCATTTAACTATTAGGTCTTGCTTTAAATCGGCTTTGGTCTGTGTGAACCGTATATCTATGTGTGTGAACCCCTTGGATGTCATGACGTCAGTACTTCCGGGTTGCGTTTTGTTGTCAGGCGGTGAAAGGGTGAGACTGTTTTGTCTTCCTTTTTATAGAACCTGTTTATTAAAGATACTGTCGAGATGAATCGTATCTTCGGACGAGGAAATCCCAAAGGACCACCACCGAACCTCACGGACTGTATATCAGGTGTAAGTGTTTTGTTGTTAAACTTTTGTACTTCGAAACAAAATAACTTTATAGTGAAAGCTGAAATGGTTAGCGTTTCTGCGGATCTCTCTCATTATGTTTCTTCGTTTCCTATTATCAGAATAAACATTTGAACGTTTATGACTGTTAGAATATGTTTTGCTGTGTCATGTCGTGAAACAGACCCTGTCTGTCTCTCTCTGTGTGTGTATATGTGTGTATATATATATATATATATATATATAACACATTGTACCACTCTCTTGTTGTTTACTTATGTTAATTAAGTGATTTGATTGTTGTTTTTGAATACACACATATGTTTTAAAAGATGTGTTTCCGGGGACAAAGGGTTTGTGTTGATGTTGTGTAAAATTGAACCTGTCCTGCTGGTTTTGTTAGCGATCATCAGTGACTTATCATTACATGCTATTTTTTATGCATATACAATTTGGGCTGGTATTTTCCCAGTTATTACTTCGTGTACAACTATGAAATCCTATGGTATATTTGTCTTTGCTTTGCTAAATTCCAGGTTGACTCTCGAGCAGAGTCAGTCGATAAGAAAATAGCCAGACTTGATGCCGAACTGATGAAATACAAAGACCAGATGAAGAAAATGAGGGACGGCCCATCAAAGGTAAAACTCGACTCGGACTTTGCACAAGTGGATTTTTTGTTGTTGTTTTGTTTAACCTTTACAGGAATTGTTCTTTCATTGCTTGCATATCCTAAAAATAAGGAAAATCTATAATTTCAATAGACTAACTTGTGTGTTATTAGATAACGTCTAACTTGTAAATTGAAGCTGTGTTCGATTCTTGCTATATCAGCTTTAAAGGAACGATCCAAAGTCATTCCTTCTACCACATCTCTTAAATTTAAGTTTATTTACCTGGTCTTTGTCATTTGGGAGACACACACCAGTGTTGTTTGGTATAAGCTGGTGTGGTATTTTATGCTAGGTTTGAAGCTGTACAGAATAGAGGTGGATTCGGTAGATCCAGTCTTCCACTGGAGCTGTTAGTGTGGTTTGTTTACAACTTAAATGCTCTTAAATTTATTTATTATTAGTTAATATTAGTTATTTCACTTACTAAAATGAACAATACATTTATTACAATATTTATTCTTGTTTGTTAACTTTAATGAAATTAATGAAAATAAAATTGTTCATTGTTAGTTAATGTTAACTCATAGTGCATTAACTTATTGAGAAGGATGAATTTGGATTTTAATAATCTACTAGTAAATGTTGAACTATGATTAATAAATGCTGTACAAATATTCTTCATTATTATTTCATGTTAGTAAGTGGATTAACTAAAGAAATCTTATAGTAAAGAGTGACCAGGCAGATATATAGTGTTAATTCAGATTTGACAGATATACTATAGATCTCAGACCTGATTATCACATCTCTGTTTTGATTACCCGCTGTACCTTTATAGTGGAAGTCACAGATAGAATCTAGACTTGATTTTAATTCATTCAGTCAGTGTTGGAGATGGTAGACTACTGCGCTAAACATTGACAGTGCAGTCTTAACATAGTCTTGTTTCTTTAAGTGTTGCTCCAAACACCACGCTGCCTGACATATACAGTTGAAGTCAAAATTATTAGTCATGTGATTTTATATATATATATATATATATATATATATATATATATATATATATTTATTTTTATTATTATGACTTGCCTAATTCTCTGCGTTAAACAGAAATTGGAGAAAAACATATAGGAGGGCTATAGATAGATAGATAGATAGATAGATAGATAGATAGATAGATAGATAGATCAGATAGAAATCTATATAGTGTAGCAGTATTGAGATGTGTGAAATTAAATTGAAATAGGCTATGCAAAAGTTTGGGCACCCTCTCTTTTGTGTGGATTTTAAAACCTATAGTCACTTAATGCTGATTGATTACAACACAAAATTGATTTGAGTGACTCAGTGAACCTTAACAATCCTAACACAGGTGCAACCAACCATGAAAAAGGATATTTAAGATTGCTGATTGCTAGTTGTGCTTCTCCTTATTGTGAACCAGAAAGTAGCAACATGGGAACTTCAAAAGAACTTCCTAATGACATAAAAACTTGGATAATTCATCAACATGAATTAGGAGGATACAAAAAGCTATCACAAAGGTTTAAAGTCTCTATCTCCACAGTCAGAAATAGTAATAGTAAGAAAATTGAAGGCCTCAGGAACAGTTCTGGTGAAGAAAAGATGTGGTAGGCCAAGTAAAATATCTCAAAGGCAAAGAATGTTTAAAATTGTTACAGACAAACCACAGACCACCTCTGAAGAGCTCCAGCAACATCTTGCTGCTGATAATGTCACTGTAGATCATTCCAGTCCAGTGCACTCTTCACAAAGAACAGCTCAATGGAAAGGTGATGCAGAAAAAGCCTTTTCTATCGCATGGATTCCACCCAGTATCAGCAGATTTATAAGAAAAATGATCAGTCAAGAGGCTGAAGTTACACCAGAGTTGGATGTTTCAGCAGTACAATCACCCAAAGCACAGTTCCAGATCTACCAAGGAATTCATGCTCAGACACGATACAATGTTCTAGAATGGCCATCCCAGTCCCCAGACTTGAACATCATCGAAAATCTATGGATTGATTTGAAAAGGCCCATTCGCGCTCGGCATAAAACGATTGATTGATCGATAGATAGATGTTCAAGAATGTTTTTTTGCATTTGCCTGATATTAAATTAAACTCAATTTTCTCTGCTTCTTTTCTAGAATATGGTGAAACAGAAAGCAATGCGAGTCCTTAAACAGAAGAGAATGTAAGTAAAATTATTTTGTAGTCACATGCAGCATTGCCAGATAAGAGTTTATGGTTTCCAGCTCCAAAACACACACAATACCATCCTGTGTGTATATATGTACATATGTACTGATCAAAATAAATATATATATATGTGTGTGTGTGTGTGTGTGTGTGTGTGTGTGTGTGTGTGTGTGTGT
>CAIGQV010019101.1:13911685-13942250 GCA_903798115.1 Danio jaintianensis | reverse complement strand
GTGTGTGTGTGTGTGTGTGTGTGTGTGTGTGTGTGTGTGTGTGTGTGAACATTTTTTTTACCTAGAAAATCAAACTCAAACCTGCTCAATCTAACCACACTGGTCACATTTCTGTTTAACTCTCCTTTGGAAAGTTAAAGAACTTGCAGCTTCAGAGCAAAAAAAAAGAGAAAAGTCAATGTAAAGAAAACTGAATTTAAATTCAGACAGCTGTTCATGATCAAAGTTTAAGAGCACAAGCACAAAAAAAAAAAAAAAACACAACAGCATCGGTGCTGTGCTGCAAGAAGCCTCAACATTAATGTCATGTTCAAAGAGAGGAAGTCTTGTTGCTTTTGCCCTCAGGAGGTCATGACAATGACATGAAGCAATGTTTTTGCAGATTTAAACTTTTAAGGCTATGGTTTTAAACTTTTGATCATCGAATGAAGATCTTTTTGAGTTTACATTCAGTTTTCTATACATTGCCTGCTCTCTCGTTTTTGTCACCTTGCTCCGGTTTCTTCTTTTGCCATTTTGAAGCAGTACTTACAACCTGGTTACCATTCACCAGCACTTAATGTGAATACCTGTCAATGGATTCTATGTCCTGATTACAAGCGCTTGAGTCTATGAAAACTGATCATCCTATTATTTTTAGCATAATAGAAAAATTGTCTCTTTAAAGAAAAAAGACTTTAATAATATGTTTTGTTGGATTTCTGGCACTATGGGATTCATTGGAAATGAAACGGGCAGATAAAGCAGCAAAGGAAACTCTGCAGTTGGAGGTTGCAGAATATCAAATTCCTGTATCTGATCTCAAACCTGCTCTGAATCTGCACCTTAATGAGAAATGATAAAAAATAGAAAGGGATCAATGTATAAACATCAAATTATACGAAGTGAATCCATTTGTAAATGAAAAGAATCATTCCTATTTTGAAAGATAGACATGATCAGATGCATACGGGATGTAGAATTGGCCACTCATGCATATTTATTGAAAGGGGAAGAAAAACCTATTTGTGACTTATGTTTTATAGTCAAAACACATTTTAATATGATATTAGTGAATGTTTTATTTCAGAAAACATTTTAAAAGAAATATTTAAAAAGGTGTGATCTGGAGGAATTTTCACCAGTGTTGTTATTTGTATTTATTAAATAAAAAAGCTCAATGAATGATTAATAAACAGTTATGATTGTAAATTATATATTGAATATTTAGTGCAAGTGTTGCCATGAATATAGCCAATGCCATTTTCCCTGGTCTTACAATTTCAATCAGGGGTTTTGATGTGTATACTGAATTATATTGTATCTCCAGGTATGAGGGGCAGAGAGATCAGTTGATGCAGCAGTCATTTAACATGGAACAAGCAAACTACACAATCCAGACGCTAAAAGACACCAAGACCACCGTACGAATGCAGTCATAAGAAAAAAATGTACTACTTTTTCTTATGACAATATTCAACAAGCATATTTGGTTTCTTGTTAATGTTTTTAAAATAGGTGGAGGCAATGAAAATCGGTGCCAAAGAAATGAAAAAAGCATACAAGAATGTTAAAATCGATCAGATAGAAGTAAGATTCCTTTCATCTCATCTCTTGTGTAGAGAATAGCGTAAAATACAAATGGCATGAATTGACTGAAAAGTGAGCATATTCAAAATGCTTTATGCTGCAGGATTTGCAAGACCAGTTGGAGGACATGATGGAAGATGCTAATGAAGTGCAAGAAGCTCTTAGTCGCAGCTATGGGACACCAGATATTGATGAAGACGACTTGGAAGCAGGTTAGTTGAAACAGGCACTTTCTTTTATTTTGTCATTATTGTGCAATATTATAATTGACATTGTTGGTTTGTACCAAAAGAGCTGGATGCCCTTGGTGACGAACTCCTTTTGGATGATGACAATTCCTATCTGGATGAAGCATCTTCAGCTCCAGCTATACCAGAGGGAGTACCCGGAGACAGAACCACTAACCGGGTAAACGTGCTAAAAGAGTCATAAACCTTAAAACAATTTTTTGTTTTATAGAAACCGGTACACATTTAAATATTGGACACCACTGCTCTAGCTTCACACAACAGCTTGTTCAGCCACGTGAAAGTCTTTAGGCGTTATTTCAGAATATATAACCAAGCACTGAGCATTTTCAAATTTCAAGTATGACAACGATGGGCAGTGAACAAGACAGTCCTCTGATTTAAAAAAAAAAAAAAAATATATCTTCTTTTTTTTTTTTTTTAAAGTGTTGCACATTGTCAGGTTAACAGACACTTACCTGTTGTTGATGATTGCAAGTTTAAAAACGAAAGTGCTCTTCACTGGCATCAATATGATGTGGTATTAGGTTACAACTGAATCTGAAAGTGCAGCATAGCAATAATCTATCATAGTTTAAATGGATTGGAAACACATTAGCGTTTTAGTCTGAGCACACTGCATTGTGTAGTGAGCAGTTTTTTCACTTTGAAGGTGTGAGTGAATGCTATATGTCTCTGCAATGAAGAAAATGCGTATTGCTAATTGACATTTTGCTGTTTGCACACAGGATGGAGTACTGGTGGATGAGTTTGGCCTTCCTCAAATTCCAGCTACATAATGACAGCGCTACGACTTGCCAAACTCACAAAAGATCTGGACAAATATTTAAACATACACAATCAAACAGTGTGACAGACCTTCTATATCAAAATTGGAACAATCTTTCATATCTTGATCTATTTAATGATCTTTTTTTTCCCTCCTATTTGGTGTAATGTTCTTCTGTTTCTTTTTCTATCAAGAATATACACCGGTAGTTGGTTTTCTTTATACTGCAATACTGTCATTTATTGAAAGCAAATATTAAATATATATATCTGACAATGTTGGAGGATTGCATTGCAATGTAACATTGTGTAATTCTGTTACACTGTTGGTGAAAAACACGCAACAAATTGAAGCTATTTTTGTGTGACAACGAGAACAGACGGACTCAGGTAAAACCAAAAAACAAATGTGCCTGCTTCATTTTGTTAGATACACTAATAAACAAACTCTTATGTATTCTGTTTTTCCTTTTAATATAAGAACTTGCATAATTAAAAACCATCAATCAAAACAAACATTAATATACCTAATAAATTGCTGAAAGTGTGGATTGCTTTTTGAAACAGCAGTTCGGTATTTGGTGATCCAGGCCTCACCAGCTGAGTCTATAGCTGTGGGGAAAGATCTTCTTGTGCAGATATTCCACAACCTCTTTTTTGTCCTTGAGTTTCTCAAACTCGTAGTATGGAATCTAGAAACAGAGTAAATTTTAAATCATTGTGGGACAAACAACCTTTGTAGCAAATTCCAAACTACTGTAAGGCCTAATCCCTTTTATGAATTTAGGTTTGGGGTTATAAATTAATAAGTAACCCAACAATCAATACATTTGACTGTCCTTTAACTTTGCATTACTTATGTAGTCAATAGAATGGTTAAAACAAACAAACCACAAACTGGTGACACCTGCTGTTCAAATCGGTGTATGGTAAATTCTAGAATACTCCACCAATTAAGCATTACAGCAGTTTTTACAAACTCACTGCAATTGTTTTATCCCCTCGTTAAGTTGTATAAGATGAGTCACTGTCGGACTATTTAACATCACATTTGAGTATATTAATACCATTTGTTGTTCTCTTTTGGCCTAGAGTGTTAGGATCCAGAACTGTGAGGGGTGATTTCACACTTAAGCAGTCATTTAATACTATTACATGTTAAGTGCCTTAATTACGTCACTCTCTCGAATAATTGATTCTGATTAGTCAATTACAACATTCCAACCATGATATGTTATTCTCAGATAACAACCAGAAAAACGAATAACACAGGCTCACCCAGGAACTACGAATTATATTGACCGCCTGTGAATACATTTACTCTTGGGTCACTTCCCTGTCGGCATGATCTTGTGAATAAAAATACAAGTACTGTATTGTTGCTGAATTGTTCAGTGGCAGGGGTGATAGAGAGAGCTTTGAATTTATTGCCACATCAGCTTCTCTGGCTATTTCATGGTAAGCCAGATCAAGTTTACAACATTTCATATATATCACTTTTCTATATAAAAAAATAATGCATATGATAAAAATCTAAAACCGTTTTTAAGGTTTGCTTTTGATAAAAAATTCTAGCATGTTTGAAGTATTCAAATTTAAATATATTTCCGTTGAAGTCTCTCCAGATAAAAATTGTTGTCTGATAACATTAAATATAGGGCATTCCAAAAGTATATGTTTAACAGTTTGGTTTCTGTTGCAAAGTTGACATTTTGGGGGAACATCTCCTTTTAGTAATTGTCCATGAGTGAATCTCGTGTGCCCAATCTTGAGTCTTCCTACTACTGGCTGGATTTCAAAAAGTGTTGGGTTTTTTTTGTTCAATGGCAGGGGATAAACTGAAGGTTAGACTAAGGGTTAAACTGTCCCACTCTTCAGAAAAACCTTAACATTTTTGCACATTCTTTGGTTTACACTTTCTATCAGTTACTTTAAACATGAACAGATGGATGTAAAAAATATACTTGCGGTTGGAAAGTGTTCATAACCTGTTCATGTGTAGAAGATGCTTGAAAACCAAAGAACAAGCAATACAGTCCTGGATTATCTAGGTAACTGACATTTGTCTTGTGAGTGGTGTGAACATTGGTTGGCTGATCCCTATTCTTTTGTGGGAAAAAATAAAAATAAAAAATAATATATATATATATATATATATTAGAAAATCTACATTTTTAGTGAAATTAGGGTTGATTGGCACATCCAAAGTCACTATTCCATGTTGTTCTTTAGTATGAACACTGAAGGAATTTATAATAAGGGATAATATAATATAATGTATAGTTAATTAACAAATTTGGTCCTGGAGGGCCATTGTTCTGCAGAGTTTAGCTGAAAGTATACCTAGTAAGACCATGATTAGGTTGTTCAGGTGTGTTTGATTAGGGTTGGAGCCAAACTCAATGTGTAGTGTATCTTTAGGGACACAACTAATACCAAATTCATTTAATTCTGGGGTAAATTATTTGTTTAAACACGATTCGCAGGGTTCCCATAGGTTCTTGAAATCCTTGAAAGTTTGTGAATCTAAGAGAAATATTTCAAGGACCTAGAAAGTTTTTGACATTAAACACGATACGGCTAGATGGGGAAAATCTAGAAAAATACAGAGAAACAAAATCTGTATTATTCCCTGTGGTACGCTAATGTATATACTCTCTGCAATACTTTGTGATGGTCATTGTTCATACATGTAGGAAATTTATGACAACCCCGAATATTTTATTTAATGCAATGTTGAAGTTAAGATAATGTAAATCATGTGGCAAGAAATACTTAAAAGCATATTGATATATCTTAAAACATCTGATGACATGCGTCTATGCTCTTTTCAATAAAATCCATGCAAAAGTTGATAACATTTCATTTTAGAATACAAAAGAGGATGTACTGAATATTCTTCAGTTTTATGCAAAACAGAAATACAACAAATAGAATAAGGTAAAACTGATGTAACCTTGCTCTCACTTGAATTTGAGATTATTTCAAGATGCGCATCGATGGATTTGCTCTTCAGTGTTTGGACTCTCAGCAGTGAAAATTAAACCACACTGAACTGAACTTAAACTCTAAAAACTGAACGGACACCATTCCAATTCACTATAATCTTCTATGTGAAGCTGCTTTGACACAATCTACATTGTAAAAGCGCTATAGAAATAAAGATGAATTGAATTGAATTGAATTATTGGACCTAAAAGACCTTGAAAGATCCTTGAATTTGAAGTTAATTAAGGTATGGGAACCCTGGATTCATGAAAAATGCAAATAAAAGACACAGTCTGATAATGAAAAGGCTAAGAAAGTATGTTGATATGATTTTTACCTGAACAACTTCATATCCCAGAATTCTGAGGTGACGCTGCTTTATGGCTTCCTTGCCTAGTAGTTTCTTCGCATTTGCCGCAAAGCGCTGTGAGCCATCAATACAGAGAGCAATCCTGATAATACACAAATGAATGTTGAGCTCAGAATATGAGGCATTCTCACAGACCACTCAATAAT
The DNA here is from genome assembly GCA_903798115.1 of Danio jaintianensis. Lineage (NCBI taxonomy): Eukaryota > Metazoa > Chordata > Actinopteri > Cypriniformes > Danionidae > Danio > Danio jaintianensis. The sequence continues at coordinate 13,936,161 of CAIGQV010019101.1, read as the reverse complement.
AGTGCCTGCTATATTTGTAATGAAGAGGACATGATTACCTCTTATGAACTTCATCTGCATGGCAAGCGGGCAGGACAAATCCTTCTTCATCTAGTTTTATCTCAATATCTGTGAATAAACAAACAAAAGAATAATGGCACATACAACAATAAAGACATACAATTTAAAATCTATATCTACACACACTTTTAGGGCCAAACTGGATGGAAAATCTCTACCTAGTGTATAGCAATACGGTGTAAGTACTCTGGATGCAACGATTGATTGATCTCCTAGAAGATCCACAAGGCCAGACTTCACAGCATTGTAGAATTGAGGTTCCACCGGAGTTTCAAAAGGAGCCAAAAATGACTTCACACAAAACTTTGGCAGAAGTCGTGGACCCTTAATATAAGAGAGGAAAATTTGTAAATAAGCATTGTGATGAATAAAGGAGCAACTTAAACATAATTACGTTATAATAAAAATGACCCATTACCTGTAGGTTCCCTTATATACCTATTATGTAAAGTATGGCTGCACAATACATAGTTTCAGCATCGATATAGCAATGTGCGCATAGGCACACCGCAGGACACACTGCAAAAAAATGCTATTCTTACTTAGACTTTTTGTCTGGTTTCTAGTCCAAATATCTAAATATTCTTAAATCAAGAAGCATTTTATGGACAAGCAAAACATATTGTCTTGTTTTAAGAAGTAATATGCCAAAGTTAAGTGAGTTTTTCCTCAAAACAAGCTAAATAAACTTGTTTTTCGTTTTGACATCAGACTATTTTGCTTACCCCATTGCCAGATCATTTTGGTGGCTTGTTTTAAGATTTTTTTTTATTTTTGGACTAGAAACAAGACAAAAAAAATCCAAGTAAGAAAAGCATTTTTTGCAGTGTATGCAATGTCAACTCTCAGTTCAGTCCTCATCTTCAGTCAAAAATTTGGGGGTGATTTTTGATAGCAACCTGTCGTTTGAAGGCCAGATTTCAAGCATCTGTAAAACTGCTAAACATATTCTATCAATGTCTAATGCAGAAAAGCTTATTTATGACTTCATGACCTCTCGGTTAGACTATTGTAATGCGTTACTAGGCGGTTGCCTTGTTGGCCTAATTAACAAACTTCAGCTAGTTCAAAATGCAGCTGCTAGAGTGCTTTCTAGAACAAAGAAATATGATCACATTACTCCAGTTCTTTCATCATTGCATTGGCTCCCTATTAAATATCGTATAAATTTAACAATTTTATTGACTACCTACAAAGCCCTGAATGGCTTAGCTCCCCAGTATTTGAGGGAGTTCCTGGTGTATTATAGCCCCTCACGTCCACTATGCTCAATTAATTCTGGACAATTGATTATTCCCAGAATATCAAAATCAACTGTAGGTGGTAGATATTTCTCATATCTGGCACCTAAACTCTGGAACAGCCTTCCTAGCACAGTTCGGGAAGCAGACACACTCTGTCAGTTTAATCTAGTTTTAAAGACACATCTCTTTGCATTAGCGTACACATAAAACACAAATGCTTTTGAAATCCAAATCCTCTAAGGGAATGTTAGTCTGCATTATTTAGGGCAACCGGAGCCGGGAACACTTCCCAAAAGACATTATAATTTGAACGGCATCTGCGCTTATGTTAGTATTTTTTTTAATTATTATTCCCGAGGTTTCCATAACCCTGGACCAGGCCGTATTCTGAGCAGCTCCTGTAGTGGTCATGGAGGAGTGGAGAGCTTGAGACTGATTCCTGTAAGACCCAGTGACAGACGAGTCTTCGCATTGATCCTGAAGGGCCAGCCTGTAAACCAGCCGGTGACCTCCCACCTGCAGCTTCTCCACGATGGACATCCAGCTTTCTTTAGCCTCCGGCACCTAGACTGCAGCTCTACACAAGAAGTTTGACCATAGGAGAAATGGTCGTGTCCAACTGAGCCTGGTTTCTCTCAAGTTTTTTTTTCCTTCACTTTCGCAAATTGGTGAAGTTTGTTCCTCGCCGCTGTCACCACTGGCTTGCATGGTTCGGGACTTGTGGAGCTGCGCATCGATGGATTTGCTTTTCAGTGTTTGGACTCTCAGCAGTGAAAATTAAACCACACTAAACTGAACTAAACTGAACTAAACTGAACTTAAACTATGAAAACTGGACTGACATGTTAAGCTGCTTTGACACAATCTATATTGTAAAAGCGCTATAGAAATAAAGATGAATTGAATTGAATTGAAAGTATGGGCCAAATGCTGATATTTTCTTACAGTAGTAGTTAAATATTGTTTTAGCTTAAGTTTAAAGTTAAAAATATATATATATAAATAAAACTTATGCATAATAAATTGCTAAATACTCTTGACACATGAAAGTGTAAAGCCTGCAGCCCACAACAAAGGTGGAAAGTTATTGCATATCATTTTTAACAAACCATTTACTACGAATTTTATGTAATTTTGTTCACATGGATAATTGAATATTAAACAGATGATGTCATTACGCTGCTGTGCCGTCAGTCAATCGTTGGATTGCTGATCATGATTTTGAGGATTGATAGATCTGTCCTTCACAACACACACAGCGATCTCAGATCAGTTCATCCAGACATTTTAATCTGATTCGCGAACTTGTTTGAAGAACCAAATTAGCCAGAGATCAGTTATCAAGATTAAAAGATCCAGGATCTGTCAAATCATCTTAGATCATTTAAGCGAGGTATGAAGAACGGACCCCTGCACCACAGTTTAGAACACATGAGATTTAAATTTTTATTAAATTATTTAAAGAGTAAAAACCTTTCGGTCTTATTTCACATTTAATAATTCAATTTTTGTACCCTCATAGTATTTGACTCTCCTGAATATAAGGCACTGTTTATTTTACAGTGCTCAGCATATATAAGTACACCCCTCACAAATCTCTTATTTAAGTTCATATTTTCTATAGGAAGCTTTACAATATTATATTTGAGCATATACATTAGATTAGTCAGTAGCGAAGCCAAATCTTGAGCTAATCTAACAAAATAGTTTACAATAACAGTCCAAAAATTAGTAGCACAAATTTATGTTAGGGAAATAACATAATATATATATATATATTTCCCTAACATAAATTTGAGCTACTAATATATATATATATATATATATATATTTGTTTTTTATTATTATAATTTTTTTTTTTTTAAGACCAAAAATCAAGAGAAACAAAAAAAAAAATTTAAAAAAATGTTGAAATTTTGTAGTTTGTAATTTTATTTTTCAATATTTTGCTTGAACTTAAATGTATTATCTTTCTATTTCTAAAGATGTTCGGTAACTAAAATTATATTTTAATAAATATATCTGTTTAATAAATCTGTTTTTATCCAAATGCACCAAAATATATTACCTATATTCACTGAGAAATGGATAAAAATATTGATGGGGTGTATTCATTTATGCTGAACACTGTACTTTGGGGCATTTAAAGCTCTTTAACATCAAATGTTAAAGTTGGGTGCTAACATTGGTCACAGAGATGACTGAATAAAACAACAGAATCATTCACACAGGGTATTTTTGCATGACATACAAATAGAAAAAAATCCTGTTTAACTTACATTATAAAATGGGCATTCCAGCTTTACACTCATGTACAGTTGGGTCAGCTGTGCAAGCACTACGTGAGACAACCCACTACCATCCTCCCCTTAGAAAGTGCAGAGATGAAAAGAAAAAAAAAAGAGAAATTAAAAGAATAAACTGCATAGGGATGTTAACTATTAAGTGTTAAATAATTGATTTGAATAAGCTTCTTTAATGGCAGTTACACAACTAAACACATGCAGTGATTTCACTATCAACAATTTGCTGCTGGAATCTGCAATACAGCTCATAACATCACTTTCTTGAAATATATATATATAGATCACAGTGTTTGACCATTTCAAATTGAACATTTTATGTTAAAGTACATTATTAAAGGCTAATTTGTACCCCTAAAAGATGATTTATACTTCTGCGTCAACCGCACATGTATAGTCTGGCGCAGCATTCGCGCGGTCGCATACCCCTCACCGTGGCTAATGCACACCTCTCAAAAAATGTGACTACACATCGTAACAATGAGTAGTGCAAGCTCTGTGATTGGTCAGCTTGGTAGCGCTGACGAGTGTGGGTGGTGCTGAGAGCTGTGAGCCCAATGGAGCGAGTGTTTACGTGTTTACAAATGTCGAGTCTATAGGTCTAAAGGCATGTGCCATAGGTCACGACGATCAATCGACGCAGAAGTATAAATCAGCCTAAAGGGGTAAAGGGAAGGGGCTAAGGGGTAGAATGGGGATTGGGCCTTAAAATTAAATAGGTAATGCAGACATGAGCGCCAAGAAGTATCATTTTTCAGTCCCAGTCTAACAAGTGTCCTTTCAACATGATTATATAATGCATAAAGTCACGTCATTATGTAATGTGTAAAGTTGTCATTAAAATATTCATGAATAATTCTGGAATATAATTATTCTTACCTTGTAGCTGCTGCATGAAGTAAGAGCTGAAGACTTTTGAGACGAAATTAAGCGGGTACCTCTGTAGAAGAGTACAGGCATGAAGAAGATCTAGAAGGGCTCTTGGCTGAAACTGTGAAAAGCGGGCATGCAATACAGACTCCACCTTTCGGAACAATCGGCCAGCATCAGGTGGCAGATATCCCAAAACTCCCATTGCAGTTATCTGTTTTGATACCTGCCACGTCGAGTACTCTTCAGCACGATACACAAAACTCTCAGCCACCGCATTAAAAACAGGTGGAGAAAGTATGCGCCGATGCTGGAAAAACTGCATCACTTTGGTTACGGTTTCTGCATGAGCAGTGAAGGCAACCTTGGGCACATAGCGCTCAAGAGCTTCCACAAAAAAGTGGTCACTGTGTCCATAGTGCATTAGTGCTGACAAAACCACAACGAGTTCTGCGTCCGCAAAGCTTTGCACATGATGCACAGCTTGCTTGCAAAGTGCAATCACAAGAGGTAATGCTTGCTCTTGTCTCAATGTGACTAAAGCACCTAGAATCTTGCTAACTGCCTCTGGGTCCATTTGATGAACTAGCCGAAGTGCCTGGGCATTAATTTCATTTAGAAGATCCAGGTAGCATCCATCTTCAGCCAAACCAGTCGCTAACATACAGTAAACTGCAACGAGTTCTGCCGTGCTCCATTGAGTAGTCTCTGTTTTTTGGAGCCGACTCATAGCCTGTTTCACCAAGCCAGAGTCATGCCCCTCCAAAGCAAATGAAGCCCTTGATATCCCACAAAGCACTTCAATGTTGAACTTTTCTGAATCCAATCTTTTCTGACATTCCAAGACCAGCCTTAGCACTAGGCTGCTCCGAGGGTCAAGGTAGAGTCGTGTACAGCTTAGCAGAGCTCCAACCAACACTTCGTCCTCTAATTCGGCTAAATTATCCTCTAGTCTTTGACACAGTTTATTAAAGGCCACATCTGATAAATGAGTCCGTGATTTCCCTGTGGCATCATGCTCCAACTCAGCAAGTCGGTGAAGTATAGATGCTGCTACTGCACTTGAGGGGACAGAGTAAGATCGTAAGAGATGTAGCACTTGCTGAGACGCACTACAGGAGGAGAGGCGTTTCATAAAAGCGTGGTCCTCATTAGAAGACAGGTAGTGCATCAAAGACAGTCCACTTCCGCTGAAGCAGAGCTCTTGGTACGGACGAACAGATCCAGAAGCAAGGAAAAGTGGGTCTCGTTCTGTGGTGCATACAGCCCTTGCACTGTGGAAGGAACATGTAGGAAAGCAGCCAGTAGAGGTTTGAAAAAAAGGAGAAGACAGAGGTTTACCGGCACAGGCTTTTAGGATTTGGTAATCCAAATGGCTCAGCAAACGCAGCCTTAGTGCCAGTGTTTTGGCCATTGGAAAAAGAGTTACCATATCCTTGATCTATAATCAAAACAAAAGAAAGAACATTCAAATTAAATATCATGCTCTTACTGAACTTGTTAGTAGATTAAGGTAAAGACTTTAAGGGTGATTTTCAAAAGTGAAGTTGATGCTTCCTTGTTGCTTCACCCTGGCTTGGAAAGCATATTCTGCTTTTATGATGAACAGGGTTTGGAAAGGGATAAGGAAAATAAATTGGCTAGGGGCCACACTAATCAAAACATCACATTATGCACGTCAAGCAATTACTGTTGCTTACATCTGACCACTTCATTATTAAAGGGATTCAATAGCTGGTTTCTCTCAAGGTTTTATTTCCTTCAATTGGTGATGTTTGTTCCTCGCTACTGTCCCCTCTGGCTTGCTTGGCTGGGACTAGTGGAGCTGCACATCGGTGGATTTGCTCTTCAGTGTTTCAGCTTTCAGCAGTGTAATTTGCGTTACACTAATCTGAACTAAACTGAATTGAAGCAGTTGTAATTTACTAGAACTTCATCTAAGTTAAGCTGGTTTGACACAATCTACATTGTAAAAAGCACTATTGAAATAAAGATCAATTTAATTCGCTGGTTCACCCAAAAATGAAAGTTCTGTCTTCATTTACTCACCCTTTACTTGTTCCAAACTGTTATGATTTTTTTTCTTCTGTTTAACACAAAATAAGATATTTTGAAGAAAGCTGGAAAACTGTAACCATTGACTTCCATCGCATTTGTTTTTCCTCTATGGAGGTCAATCTTTACAGCTTTTTCTTCAAAATATCTTATTTTGTGTTTAACAGAAGAAACACGTAAAGGTCTGGAACTACTTGAGGGTGAGTAAAAAGTGAGAACATTTTCATTTTTGAATGAACTATCACTTTAACTATAATTCATTTAGTCATTTTAGTTTAAATGATAAGCAATCATAGTTATAATGTACTGTAATGCAATAACACATTTGTCAAAACTAAACAGTCACCCAGATCATGTTTCATTGTAATTTCATTTTCAAAAAATCTGAAATAGTAGGCAACAAAAACTGTAGTAAAAAAGAACATTTTACATATTATACATTCATTCATTCATTTTCTTTTCGGCTTAGTCCCTTTATTCATCAGGTGTCGCCACAGCGGAATGAACCGCCAACTTATCCAGCATATGCCACAACCCAACACTGGGAAACACCCATACACTCTTGCATTTACACTCATACTCTACGGCCAATTTAGCTTATTAAATTCACCTGTACCGCATGTCTTTGGACTGTGGGGGAAACCGGAGCACCAGGAGGAAACCCACGCGAACATGGGGAGAACATGCAAACTCCACACAGAAATGCCAACTGACCCAGCTGGGGCTCGAACCAGCGACCTTCTTGCTGTGAGGCGATTGTGCTACCCACTGCGCCACCATGACGCCCTTTACATATTATTATGCAATATAATTTGAAACTATTATTACTATAACATTACTTTCTATTCAAATCTTGTTAAACTATTTTATACTGGGAAATATATACATCACTTCTTAACATGTTACTGCTCAATGCTGCTGTTGAGTGTTAATTTCACACCTACTAAAAGCAACATGTTGACCACCACAGCTTTCAATGTATAAATTAACAAGTATTGGCTTTTCATCAGACAAATAAAAGGGGGAAAAGTTTGAAATGTAAGCTATTAAGATTTCAAATTTGTTGAACTGTTTTATAAAATCATTATCACATTATAATCAAGCTGACTTCATTGGAAAATATCAATCTCGCTTGTGATAATACATATATAGTATATCCTAGTGTTTACATCATTTATAAACATAGAAATCCACAAATCATTACAATATTTTGGTAAAGTTTTTGGCCCTCAGAAATAATAGCCTTATCCTGCTTTACAATAAAATATGGTATATAAGAATAAAATAAATGTACAAATGAAATTAACAGCAAGTATTTGTAGCTCCAGCACATAAACACTTCATATAAAAAATAACTACCTAAGCAAATAAAGCACTATTTATTTAATTTTCGTCTGTTTGCTTACTTTTGTGTTATTGCTTGTCATAGGTTTATTTGTTGTCCTTTTATTGCTGACATTTTACTTCCTGCATTCACTAACGTGGGTGTACATATGTACATATATATATATATATAACTTTATTAAAACATAGCATTATTTTATCTCTAAAGTAAAACAAATGTATTAATTATGGAAATTGAAAAAGACTGTAAAACAAATCTATTTCAGCAGCAGCCAAACTTCATGAATCACGTTGTGTCCTTCACGTGGGAGTCAAGGTAATTGCGTTGTTAGTTCGACATATACTACAATCTCAAGACAGATTGGTGTGGAAAAAATAAGAGTAATGGCAAATTTGACTCGGAAACGAAGCCAGTTATTAAACACAGAAACATAAATGAACAGCTGTTACCTCTTGTACATGGATCCAGTGCAGATTACATACATATCAGCATGCGACACAATAAAGGCTCCTTAAAGATGATGCATGTGAGGTTTCTGACAGACACTCGTAAAGTTTAGGATTCGATTCAATAAAGATTACGGACATAGCTTAAAGGAATGGTAGAAGAAAAAAATCTTTCTTTGAAAAGAAATATCAGCAACTTCAGTTCTTTTCTTCTTAGTATTTTTTGCCAGGTAGCAAACAATTTAGAGGAGCTTTACCGCCACCTATTGGATCGAAGCGTATAAAATAAAACATAATTAAATTAAATTAAATAAATTACAGCCATTCTCTGGGTTCTTGATCCATCAGTGAATATAGTTTTTTTGGCAAAGTGCTTTTCTGACTAGTTCTTGACTACAAACCAAACAGACATTTCCTTTGATCTATACCTTTCATTTCCTCGAGTAATTGAATGCCTGCTATTGCATTAAAGATTTATTTTATCATTGTGTTTCTATGTGAGTGTAGCAGCAATAAAATCCCTGGAAAACGAATTACCCCTGCTCAAGTTGTTAACTGTAATATTTTAAAGAAATTTATGTTGCTTAGAGAAGCAAATCAGCGGCCATTGTTATACCCGACTTGATTTGTGTTTGCATTTTATTTTGTACATATTCCAGATTTCTGCCCCACCATGTAAAAAAAAATATCACTAATAAGCTAATTGTATTAAATAAGAACAGACGGCACACACTATCCTGTTGTGTTTCAATGTCTGCAAATAGCTATAGCACTTTTACTTTCGTACTTATTTACAATATTCTACCAAACACAAATTTTAACACCCAGTAATATTCTACCCCTATCTAATTTATTTTAGTTCAATCCAAGAGTTCTGTTCAAAAGCATCTGAAATTCTCAAACATTAAAAAGCTGGATATATCCCCATATCCAAATTTTGCATGCAGATTTAAGACTTTGAATGCATTATTTGGCCATGTCCAGAACCCAACAGTCAAAATAATTAATAACCACTTTTATGTGACATATTTGTGGTCAGTAAGGGATTATTTTCAAAACACCTTTCACCATTTGAAAAACGAGACTATAGCACACATGGATGGCAAATATTCATTCATTCATTTTCCTTAGGCTAAGTCTCTCATTTATCAGGGGTCGCCACAGCAGAATGAACTGCCAACTATTCCTGCATATGTTTTACGCAGCAGATGCCCTTCCAGCCCCAACCCAATACTGGGAAACATCCATACACTCTCACATTCACACACACACACACTCATACACTACGGCCAATTTAGTTCATCCAAATCACCTATCACATGTCTTTGGACTGTGGGGGAAAACGGGGGATCCTGAGGAAACCCACACGAACACACGGCGAGAACATGCAAACTCCACACAAAAAATGCCAACTGGTCCAGCTGATACTCGAACCACCGACCTTCTTGTTGTGAGGCGACAGTGCAACTGTTAAAACAACACTTAAAAAGCACATTAACACTTTAAAACAATATTTTTAACTCAAATGTGCTCTTAAGCTACTTGATTGGTTCTGTTTCATTTGATTTCATTTTCATTTTTCATCATATTGGTTGATTTCTGTCAGAGAGAATATGTTTGATGCTTTCAATCAAAAAGATGCATCCTACCATGGTTGGGTATTTAGGGTTCCACATCATCATCCTTGTACCCAGCTAATAATTTCATGTTACAAAAATGTTCCCGTAATGTACCCAGAAAGTTATTGTTGAAGGTTCATAAAACGTTCTTTTGTAGATATTGTATTAATGTTATTGTTTGGTTATAATAACGTTATTCAAACATTTCTAGAATGGTCCAGTCTAATTAATTATTGTCTGGTTACAAAAATTGTATTTAAAATATTATTAGAAGAGTCAATCCTATCATTTTTACAAACAACACATTCATTCGCTATTGACCTTATTCTACAACGCAGAAGTGGGCTCATTTTTGCGATTGTTTTGGAACTTCCCATTCAGTCACCTATGGGAGAAATGACTAGGAATAATAAACGGCAGAAAACAGTCAAACTGCTCGCTCTACAAACAAGTGTGTTCATGACTATACATAAAAAGTAGAACAATATAATAATGAAATATCAGTTTGCAACATCAAGCAGCTGTTTTTAACATCTAAAAATCAATGGAAGTGAATGAGACCCGAAGTCTCGAGCCAAAAAGATTCCAATGGCTGCACCTGTTCGTATGTGAAGAATAAAGTCAATAGGACCACTTTTATTCACCTCATGGATCTGTGTGAGTCAGTTTTTATTATGAATGGATGCTCTTTATTGTACTTGTCTTGGACTGTTGAAGGGGAACACCCGCCCATTGCATTGTAGAGCCGGAAATGATCATTTTTAAAAGAATTATCGGTGAAAAAAAGAAAGTCATATACTCATGATGCCCTGAGGGTGAGTAAATCATGGACTAATTTAAATTTTGGGTGAACTAATCCTTTAACAGCACAATGATATATGCCATGCCCCTTAATCACAACATATCAAGGCCCCAGTATGTACTTCAAACAAAATCAAACAACAAACTGAAATGATGTCATTTTGAACAAAATCTGGACAAAACAAAATTCATTTTCAGTTCGAGTAGCAGAGCTGGTACAGATGTATCCGCACCTGTACAATCAATCGTGAAGAGTCAGAGAAGATCACACACCGAATGAGAGGAGCCATTGTGTTGCACCATTTCTTTTAAAGTTCTAAACAAGAAATCCCAGATAGATGAGACCGAGTGTTGCTCAAATGTGGTGCTTCTTAAGACCAAAACACACCAAGCGGGCCGTTGGTCACTATTGGTCTGGCTAAATGGTTTGGGGTGTTTCACATGTTGGGTTAACGTTGGATCAGACCAATTCAGCATGTAGAATCTGAATCGGATTGGTTATTCAGGAACAAGAGCACAAGAACAAAAACTGAAGTGACGTACCCAAGTAAACAATTCAATTCAAGAAGGAACATAAAGAGGCAATTGTAATTGTAATTTCACTACAATTCTAAAATATTTGCAAATGATATGTAGTATTAGATTATCAGACATAGCAAAAATTACCGTGATAATGGAACTAAACGCTTTGTTTACGCTTTGCCTGTGAGCTTTGACTTTGCCTTTGAGGAATGAGAAAACAGAAAACTGCCCCCACAGATGCAGAAAGACAAGCAGGCGCAGAACGTGTGCTCTCATTTCAGTCGGCTGCCATGCATTTGGTGTCAACGTGCAGATTTTGGTCCAGATGGGACCAGACGCAAGCCAGCAACACCGTTTTCATTGCCGGTAGTTGTTTGGAGTCGGCTTGGTGTATCTTGGCCCTTAAGGTTTTTGCCCATCATCATTGAAGATAAATAGATGGATGCTCTTTATTGTACTTGTTGAAGGGGAAAACCCGCCCATTGCATTGTGGCTTGAGCTTGAGCTGGAAAAGCCTGAGTTCATTTTTTAAAGAAGTATGATTGGATTAAACTGAAAAAAGAGTCATAGACACATAGGATGCCTTGAGGGTAAGTAAATCATAAGCTAATTTTAATTTTGGGTGAACTAACCCTTGAACAGCACAATGTTACCTAATGCATATCCCATGCCCTTTAATCACAACATATCAAGGCCCCAGTGTACATCAAACAAAAGCAAACAACGAACTGTGTTGTAAAAATCCAAAAGGAAACAAAAACTGTTGCTGCTTCTCCTGTAACGCATGACGTTAATTTTATCCCCTTCCATCACAGCTGAGGCTTACATTTATTCAAAATCTATGGGCACACCCAGGGATGGGCGGTATTTATGATACATGTATTTCAAATACAAAATAGTATTTTGTAATTTGTATTTGATAGGATTAATGAAAATGGCTTAATATTTTGTATCAAAATACTTTAGTGTCTTGTATTGTTGTCGTTTCAAAATACTGTAAAATACTTTGCAAGAAGTCTACAGTATGATGACATCTTAAAAATGAGGCCTCTGATTGGTGCTTTCTCAGTTATTTGCCCAAGCTTGAGATCAGAACAGAAAACTGATTTATTTTTAAGAAGGTGGTCAATGCTTGGAGTATGGATGGAAATTGTGCTTAAAGAAAGTAACAGACAAATGGTGAGGGTATATTCAGGAGCAAGTCAACAACCATTGAAAATAGCTACTGAGCAATGCTAAGTCTAGAAATATTTAATGGCTATAGCGTACAATTCAGCATCTTTGCTTAAGAAATGAGATGGAATAAAATATCATTCCTTAAGAACATGACGTGGAGCTTCAGAACATCATCAATCTCAGTCTCAGTGCTGCAGGTGGAAATGCAGAGGAACTATAGGAATATAAAACACCTAAATATGGTGTACTGGTGTTTTTAAGAGGGTAAACTGAGACTCTTCCAGTTAAAAAAGAAATGAAAAAATCTTTGAGAAATAGTATACTGTACAAATAATGGATGGATTGCTGATGATGGCAAGAAAATAAGACAAACAACATTAAATTAAGCCCTACACTGACGATACCTACAATACTTCATTGGCTGTTTCAAATGCCAGTAGCTGATCTGCAGGTGCAGGTGCATGTATAGTTAATGAAGATGAAATATGTATGCCTAAAGATGTCAAAATGTCACAACATATGAAACACAAATATTTAATAATACTCCAGTTTATACAGACTGGTCAAAAACTCCAGACTCCATTTACACGGCAGCAGCAGGATATATATGAGATTATTTGCAAAAACAAATATTTTTGTTGTTTTTAGATATCATATTTTTATGTTGTGGAGTTTTTAGAAGTTTTCAGAAATCATGATTTTACATTGAGTATAGAAGAGTTTAACAAAAACAAAAAATTGAAATGAACTCCTGTCACCCTTTTAAATCTAAGATTGTTAATAGGTTGAATAATCATTGAACAGAGATGTTGGGAATTTTACTGGCCACCAAGGGGTGGAAACATAATCAACATATAGTATATGTTCTGACTCATTAAATGATTTAAACCATAGGATATCATTTTCAGGACAGGACTTTCTATAAGAAATTTGTGCAAAATTTATACTAAACTCAAAGAGAAACACAAGTTACCTTTTGTTACAAGTTTAACTTACTATGAAGTGGCAGAAAAAAAAATAGTTGTTATCAAACATTGTTTACTTTACTAAGTCGGTTTAATGGTGAAGGGATTGATCCAATAGGCCTATTGATGGAAGATTTGCGAAGAAATTTCATGCTACCTTTTAAAAGTATTTTGTAGTGTTTTTAAAATACAAAAATGCAGTATTTTATTTTGATACATTTGATGCTGCTGTATTTTCTAGTTTTTTTTATACAATTAAAATTGATGTATTTGATATGTTATTTTAAAATACATTTCAGTGTATTTTTGCCCCTCCCTGCGCACACCACACTGTTTTAATTTTACCCAAATCTACACCTGAAACCCAAACACTGCTATCTCCTACATCACTAAAGAGCCATTTGTATAAGGTTAAGACATTTCTTTCAACAGAGGAGCTATATAATTTATAAATTGAAAGAACAAAATTGTAAAACTATATGGCATTCACAAATCAGATGATGTTGTGCTACTGTTAATAGACACACGGTGATCTGTCAAAAAATACAGAGACTGGACTAGGACATGGCTCACTTCTTGCTGCAATTCAAGAGGAATTTGTGAAAGGTATTGAGTAACCCTCATTTGCGGAGGTTTATGTTGGGTAGAAATGAAAGGTACACTGTGCAGGCCAGGCATAACTGTTATAACAGGATTCACAGAGGATTAAGTACCTCAGTTTGGGCTCATACACAAGATACTGTAACTGCTGGGCTCAAAGTTGATGTGAAACTTGTGAAAAAAAGGTTTTGAGCATCATTACTTCTCATATGCAGTGTCCCTGAAGCTCTTAAAGCTGTTTCTGTGAACTCACTGCATGACTGTCAGCTTCATGCATGCAATTAAATCATATGTATAGAATGATGTTTCCTTGTGTTACAGATGTTTTTAAGATTTATTTTTAAGACGGCAGTTTCTTCTCTTTTTAAAAAAAATAATAAATGTAATGAGTTGAGGCTTTTACTTCTTGATCTTTATTTACATTATAAAAAAGCTTGTTGTGCATACAGACATACAGTACACACCACAGAAGCTTCTTGACTGTTGTGGAAAAATGAAACCTCTTTTGTACGCCTTTCCTCTTTCCTGATCATAAAATGCATTAAAAGGAATTTTACAGAGACCTTGATCGGTAATGTTGAAATTGTCTGATCCGATTCTTTGAACAAATTTCATGTCATTTAGTCTATGTAAGAGAAACATTCACCTGTTAACAACATCAACTAATGAATTGAGTTTTCAATTCACTACAATTCATGTTTCTTTGTATAGCAGCCTATATTTCATGCTACATATTGTTTCAACACAGCTTTACAGAAATGGCATGTTTTTTAACGTCTTTCTTAATTAAGTCAATGCAATTATAGGAATTAAGTCGAGTATCAGTTTGAAATTAGCCTTAATGTGTAATTCTAAACCATTTTTTTGCTTTGCTTTTTTCCACCAAAAAAGATTTGTGACAGATTTTAGAGGGCCAGCATTTTGGCATTCCATTTAAATAGGACCTGTAATCAAAAATCACTTTTATAAGGTGTTTAAACAAAGTTGTGTAGTATACAGTGTGAGATTATAGCCAGCCTCTTATGGTAAAAATCAATCAGTGGCATTATAGATGTCAAATCAAGTTAGAGCCTTTTTTCTGAGCCAATGGAGTTACATTTCATTTTTAAAGGAAATGCACCGGAAATCACTGGAAAAGTTTCACAAATGAGAATCAGTTCAATGATGGAGTTGTGCAGGGATTTTAAGAGAGGTTTTAAAACAAGGATCAATACCAACACTTCATGTGAGAAGTGCACATCTGCAAACTGTCTTTCTGGATGTGTAATTTATGTTATAAATATGCGCAGTGCAATCACGACAAAATCATAATGATTTTTTTAAATCTTAAAACCACAAAGCCTACTTCACACTACTCGACAAGATGCATAATACAATAGAGAATGGGAATGTGTCGTCACCGTGCAGTGTATTCTGGGTATTTAAGACATGTGAGCCAGGATCCCATTGATCTCTATAGCTTTATTGTATCTTAAATACACTGATTTGCAGTCAGCTGTAAGCGCTTACACTACAAATAAAGAAGAAATTCATATGTGGAAATGTTTTCTCGCAGTTTTTTAATGAAACTAAATTTTCTACAGACTTTGATACTTACACAGCAGAAAGGCTTTAGGTATAAGTAACACATTATTGCATTAATACCAAAGACTAGATTACACAAGACATGTCACTCCTGTGGTTTTGAATGGGAAACAATGTAATGTTCAATAAGGCCACTACTATACTGTCAGTGAGCACCATCCTTCAGATAAACTGAGGTGCTGACTATCTGTGATTTTAAAAAATCCCATGATGTCCTTTTTGGGATTTTTTTTTTCCATCATGGCCTCCTAACCATCCCCATATCCTAATTGGCTTCATCACTCTTTTTCCTCTCCACCAATAAGCTGGTGCGTGGTGTGTGATCTGTCACAGAATGTCTACCGTCGCGTCATCAAAGATTTAATCACATTTAATCACATCAGGTTGGTCATCTAGTTTTTAAGACTTTTATGTTAGAAGACCATTTGGAATTCTAAAACTGTTTTACAGTATTATCTCTGTTATAAATTGGTGGACAAGCAGCTTTAGTTGAAAGCATGGTCAAACAGATGGAGGTCGAAATAGGAGAAAACAGTAAACAGTTTGCCAATAAACAGGCGAAGGTCATGGCAGGTGGCAAACAATCACCCACAGCCAGTTCAAAATACAAAAGGCAACAGGGCAAGTACAGAAACAAGGAAATGCTTGTCTATTGTGCAGTCTATTAAGCTTGGTGTCAGTTTGCCTGAAGCATAGATTGTTGAATGATTTTCTTCAGTGTTTACCTACTGATTTTTAATGTGCTGAAAATTTATCATGAATAGGCAGACGTTAATTTCCTTACAACTAATGCCTGCTTTTGATGCTTTAAGAGAAAAGGAGGGGGCTTTGCAGAAATCCCTTTAAGTGCTGGTACCCATAAGAATGCAACAGCCACATATAATTCATCAAATCATCTTTGGACAACATCCAGGCATGTACTGATGCTAAATCATAACCACTCTATTAGGTTTGGTTCCGCAGTATTAAACAAACTATGATGGAGGTTCATTTTTTTGACATTTCGTCTAATTCTGGAATATTCACTCCTATTCCTGAGGTATCAGCATATTTGTAGACTTCTCTATAATGTACCTGACATGTGCTTCTTGAAATTAGATGTCATTATGCCCATTTTCTCCACCCCCTTTTTTTATTTGTATCCAAAAATTTTTTTGACATTCTGTATAGTCTCACATGGAATTTGCAGAATTCCGCAATTTTTGAGCTCATCATTCGATTGATTTATTTATTGATGTAAGTGCGTAATATTTATTCAGTTTTTAAAATAATTTCAGTATTATTACTGAATAATATGCAAATGTAAAGTATATTTTCTGTCTTTTAGTGGATGTATTATATGAGACTTACTGTAGCGTTGTTTACCATATTACAAACAGTTACATTACTGGTCTAACACTTCACGGCTTTCTAGTATGTAAGATACACATCTAATTTCCTTCATATATTGACTTTATTTTCTTTTGCTTTCAGGGTCACAATCATTTTACTGTCATTTTGTTTTACATTCATTTGCATAGGTTTGAAGTTCACACTATTGGACAATGGAAAAATAATTACATTTATAAAAATAATAAATAAATTTATTATTGAATAATATTAATAATTATAGTAATGTTATAATAATAATAATTTATTTTTAATGTATACATTTCTCCTGGTTAAGTATTGAAACAAACTTGCTTTGGCTTGTATTACTGCTATACTGCCCTCTTGTGGTCTGGTCAATATGCAAACAAAAAATTAATTAATTAATTAAATGGCCACAGGTGCCTCAACTACTGAGGGTCTACTAAATACATTATATTTCTTTGTTTATTTTAAACACACACACGCACACACACATTTTATAATGTTTTACATCTTGTTTTGATACAACTGTATAAAATATTTCTTGCTTTTGTAAAGTTTATTGACATTTTAATCCAGACACAAGCACAGACATAACATATGCCTTTCGGTATTTATTTAAATATTAAGACACATTCAGCCCCATTTAGACATTTATTGTTTCAACAGGGGAAATGGTGCAAATGCAGCTTTTACATGTTTTCTGCATTTAAAAGAGAGTTGAACTGCATTTTGACAAGACATTTTTTTAGTTTGTGTACAAAAGGCAATATCTAAGTTTACAAGAAATTTCCAATTACAGTCTAATAGTGTTTATGTCATATACTCAATTATCATAATCTCAGTATGATGAACTTAACAAAACGTCAATATTTTTTTGAAGGTGCATACAGTAAATGTGAGCAATACTAATGCCCGAGTAAATATTGCCAGTTCTTTTTATTGTTCTTTTCATTCTTTCTTAAAGATCTTTATTCATTCAGTACAATTACCAGGTGTTGAATTAAATTACAATGTAACTTTGAATTCTCTAATGATGTCAAATCTTTCTCTTCTCAGCTGCACAGAAGAATAAAATAATGTAGCACCGTAGAGAGGGAATCAACTCAAAAAAAGAGAGCATGTGAACTCAAGTTTCTTAAAAAACAAACAAAAGACAAATAAATAACAACAACAACAACACAAAGTCTGAAAGTCGAATGATGAGGTTTTTCTAGCATCACACTAGTCTTGAATTAACCTAACATTTGCTAAATATTTTCTAGAGCACTAATCTGTACAAACTTTTACTACCTTTTATACTCTAGTTTGGATTGTAAACACAGAAGCAGCAGAAAGAAAATCATAGTGCACACTGAAGTGTAACAAATACATCCCAAACAAAGCAACAAAGTCATTTTCTGTCCAAACTAAATCCAAAACTGCTGCATGTTGGGACAAAGTTACACCCAAATTATGTGAGTGGGTTTTTGGACTAATGAAATGTCAGAGTGACGTCACAAAAATATAAGCTAAAGAATGGACAAAATGTTTTGTTTTCACAGTCTCAGTTGGTTTGGACAAAAAACATGTATGAGATTGTATCACTTATTGCTTTATCATGTTGCACTTGGTTAGAGTACAGTTTTATACTGAAATCAAAACATTCTTAAGATTAACTAGTAAAGATCACATGCTTAAGATTTTTCACCTAGCATGTTAAACATATTAACATGACATAATATTATGACAATACTTTTCACAAATACTGAGCAGATTAACCCACTGAAGATGTATATTAATGCATTTATATTGTTTATTTGCAGCACAATGCTTTTCTAATACCTGTTCTTTGTGAATGAAAATATGGAAGATAAAATATTGGTAAAAAAATAAATAAATGCAGTGTAGTTTGTCAGTCGAGTTGATTACCCATAGCACTGAGGTGTCCTTGTACTTTGGTTCAGAGTTCTTTGATGATGTAGACATAGCTTTCTTGAAATTAAACACAACTGGAAAGGTGGTGAATCTTAAGAACGGGCTTTGCTAGAAATATATGTAACTAATAGCTGTAGAAATGATTATACATTTAATGTTTTTAGCTTTTTATTTTGACCATAAAGTTATGTAGAAAGTTTTCTCAAAAATAATGGCTACCTGTGTTTTTTTTTTATCATTTTAGTGGTTTCATTCTACTCGTCTTTCTCTACTATGATCTCTCCATGAAGTACCCTCCTCCTTTGACGTAGCATGTGGAAGTAGAGCTGAGGAAACACTGAAAGAGAAACAGACACATGTTAAAATGAAGCAAAAATATTGAAAATGGAGATACAAGGTGAAATAAATGTAAATAAACATTGTAATCAGAGACAGCTTCATCTGCCTCAGCTTCCAAAGTAAGAATATCCCACAAGTTTTTCTATGCTAAAATCAATTATTGTGCATTTACATAGTACACTGTAAAAAATACATCTGTAAAAACCCAAAGAGCTGTGGTTGTTGGAATTTTACTGTAAAAATATGGTAGGAACATAAAGTACTTTTTTTTTATTAAACGGTAAATTACTGCATTTCATCAATTTATAGTCAGCAATGTTTTTGTGTCATAATGAACCAATGTTTATCAAAAACCTCTACACGCAGAGAACTAATATATACTAATATAAAGTAATGCAATAAACATTATATGTAACATAAAACTCCAGTGTACATAACATAAAAAACAAAAAAAAACACCTAAAAAACATAGTAATGTGTCATACAGGGAAATCTGGGAAAGCGAATTTACGTGATTCACCGTATATATATTAAGGGAACTTACTGTTAACCATTTACGGAATTTTACTGTAGGATTTTTGCTTTTTTTTTACCATTGAAATCACAAACCATTTTTTTACAATGTACCCAGTAGAAGTACACTCAACAAATTTTATATTCAACTGGAACATATGGCTAGCATCTAAGATTTATTAAATTCCAGTATCATTCAAAAGCATAATGCCACTGTAGACATGAGCTATTAGGAGTCAGTTATGGTCAGTTTACTCCATGACAGAAAGTGTCTAATGATAGCAGCATTGCCAAGATAAAGACAGTAGAATTTAGATGTCTTACACGGGATGTAGGACAGCATGACAATGATCAAGAAGTAGTAATAGTCAAAGGACACGTTGTATTTGTTGGGGAGCCTTAGGGAGTACATGCCCGATCTTCGGACATATGGTAAGGCAGCATGTATGGTCAGCAGTTCACCTACTACTCCCAGTGGGTACATGACAATAAACAGGTTATACCTGAGGAAAGTGGGAGAAAAGAAATAGACAAACAAAATAATTGACTCAATTGGGAATTTAAAAATAAATGTAAGCATAATATTAACTTCCCTTCCTAACGTGTAAATACAAAAGAGCAATTTCTTGATAATCATTGCAATATGGTGGAATAAGGCCTTATAAATAAAGGAGCTAACTCTTTTGGAATCTTTTATGATTCAGAACTCATTCAGCTCAATCTATTTTCCTGATTTTGTAGGAAAGTGCCAGAGCACTAATAATGCCTGGTAAAGGTACAATTCCTGTAAAGCAGTGGATCTCAAGCAAGGGGATTTTGGACTAAAGGAGACCACAGACTCAAACAAGTTGAGAATCACCATGGTAAAGGGCTATCGTGACAGTGCTGACTAGCTGATGGCACTTCAAAAAAGTCCACAGTTCTGCTCAATTCATCAATTTTGCACCCCTTCATGAGTGACCACTGATTAAAAATACCAATTTATGATTTAATAACTTTATTTCCATTTAATCATATGTGACCCTGGACAACAAAACAGTATGTTGTCTAAAGCCAAAAATACATTGTATGGGGTCAAAATGATAGATTTTTTTAAGGTCAAAAATGTCAATGTAGATGTGCTCCCTCAGATTTATGTATATTTGTCAGCCAATATCGACCAAAAATTGTGCTATCCTAACAAAGTGTACATCAATGGAAAGCTTATTTATTCCGATTTCAGATGACTCCAGATTTTCTAAAAATTGACACTGGTCATATATAGGAATTTAAATAATAATAATTATTATTTATCTATTTGGTCTATTTCAAAACTAGTAATAACAATAACCTTTTTGGCAGCAAATCAGCATATTAGTATAGACCATTTCAATGTGGTCATGTCTTTGGCCCATGAACACTTCCTGCTTGTTATCAAACTATTTCATAACTGTAACCAGAGGCAATTCAATCATAACCTAATGTTAAAACAACTATCATAACATTATTTACCTATATGTGGTTCTTTTTGGATTCTCAGAAGCTATGGAAATTAAAAATGTAAAACAGGAAATACATTGGGACCATTGTTTTTGTTTACATCCCTCAAAATGGTCTATAGTTTCTGAATGATTATGACATTTTGCTCAATAAAATATTTTCTAAAAGAGCTGAAATAAGTCCAATTCTGCACAATGTTCTTGTGAGTACCAGGCATGCTTAAGGAATCCACACCATGCAGAATCCACTGGGATATAAATTCTAGCTTCATGCCCTATTTGTACCTGGCCCACTTGATGAAGTATGGCAGATGGTTGAGCAGGTTGAAAGTGTAGAAAGAGTAGCGAGTGATCTCTGTAACTGTCCATACCACTACAAACAAGATCACACTCTCCTCGTTCTGAATCTTAGCATGTGTTTCAAGTAAAAGGAAGAAAAAAAAGTACAAAAGACATAGAGGTTGTAAACAGGTGAACAGTGAAAGTTTGACAGGTTTTATAGGTGAAGATTATTCTAGAATGAATGTCCTAATCATGCAAACTGACCTGTCTGATGCTGTTTGTAATAAACCAAACCATGAATATCCGAGAACACACTTGCACCCCAGTCACAATTACAGATGTCCGCACAATTCCTTCAACACAGCAGAAATATCACCTGAAAATCTCTTTGTACTGTGCACTTACTTGGAGTACTTTAGTTTGTCACTTTAAAGGGATAGTTCACCCAAAAATGACAATTCTCAAATCATCATTTACTCATCCATTACTTGTTCTTTTGTTAGACACAAAAGAAGATGTTTTAAATAAAGCTGGAATCCTGTAACCATTGACTTCCATAGTATTTGTTTTTCCTATTATGGAAGACTGTGGTTACAGATTTTCGTCTTTCATTTTGGGGTGAACTATCCCTTTAAGCTTTATATTACTTACCAATAGCACAGTGGCCAACCTGAAATAGAAACAGAAGTAATGAGCCAAGAACATTTTCAAAAAATAAGAGTGCAAATAACACAACAAACAACAAAAAAAGAGAGATCAGAGCACAGGTATGAGCATTGGACACTGGGTCAGTCCAGCCTTTCAATATTGCTTCTGGTAAAAGCTGCTCTTAAGAAAAAAGGGTGATATTCTGGAAGTGCAAAACAAACCACATCACCAGTATGTATATGTAACATTGTATGCCCTATTATGACACGATGATGTTTCAGAATTGACCTTATTCCATAGGCTCAGAACAGTACAACGGTAGTAAACAAGAGTCAGTATCTATATCTACTTCTATATCTGCCTTGGCTGACTCAGAGGTAAGGTTACATGCTTGAATGACAAGTGCCATCTAATGGTCAACATAACATTTACACTACAGCGACACTGTACAAACCAATGGATAGGCAATTTCTGTGCACATGTTTTTACACACTGCACCATTTAATTTTGGACTTCCCATAGAACTTATAATGAAGGGTAAATTAAATTCAAACTTAAGTACTATTGAATGGGCAGTGCCATTTTCACAGATTTAGATAATTAAAGAAAAAAAGGTTTGTAACTGTTACAATTTGTTCTTGATTGAGTTCATTTTCACAATGCACTATTCCTAAAAAGATTAGAGCCCTGTTTATGTTCAGTGATTCTGTTTATAGACCATTTTGAGGGATGTAAACAAAAACAATGGTCCCAACGTATTACCTGTTTTACATTTTTAATTTCTATAGCTTCCGAGAATCCAAAAAGAGCCACATATTGGTAAATAACGTCATGATAGCTGTTTTAACATTAAGTTATGAAATAGTTTGATAACAAGCAGGAAATGTTCATGGGCCAATAACATCACCACATTGAAATGGTCTATATCAGTTATTCATATAAATGTACAAAACAGCAGCTCTATAAACCTACTGTGACTTTCTTTGTAGCTGTATTTTTTATGTGTTTTGGACAGTTATTTTCAAATATGTTCTTCCGACCAAATTTGAATTAGGTTGCGAGATTTTGAGAGGCATCAGCAAAACAAACACTGTTTTTCTCATGCAATGTATGTAACCCATAATACATTGTGATAAAGCCTTCAGTGGACTCTGGGGTCAGACTGCTTTCTCGAGACAAACAAACAGCTTTAACGTTAGCTTGTTTTGCTGATCTCAAGCCAATTGTTTTGGTGAAGATCTGATAATGATTGCTGTGTCTAAACATGTACTGCTGTGCTTCTTTATACATTAATTTGAGGTAGAAATTCATTTATTACTTCTACCACTATATTTTCTATTATTGTTGAACCTTTTTGTGTGTTGTGTTTCTTCATAGATTAATTGAAGTTATAGTACTGTAGCTCAGCACATTGCGAGCAAAGCCAAGGCCATGGGTCTTAAGCTATGTGTATAACTTCTGTTCAAGTCACTTTGGATAAAAGGGTTGATAACTTTGGCTGTCTAACTATCAAACATTTTGGACATAGTTGAGGCTGGGTCTAACATGTTTTGACAAAAAGAGTGATGACAGCTGCTCTGCAAAAAAGTGATTAGTTATTTTACTTTTAAAAAGTGAGTAAACCCATTGCCTTCAAAGCAACAAGTTGATTTTACTTAAAGAAAATAAGTCAGTAAACCCATTGGCTTAACTTGTATAGTTATGCACATAGTTTGTTTACTTAATAATTATAAGACCATGAGTTTACTCTCTCTTTTTAAGTAAAGTGAACTAATCGCTTTTTACAGTGTGTGAAGACTGTTGTAACAAAGGCCCTAATTCAGGTACCAATGTAGTTAATGTATTCAATTAATTAATGCTTCATAAAAATATATATTAATAATGTAATAATGTATGTTTTTTCATAATTAAAAAAAAAGTAGGCACCGGTCCTGATTCTAGCATGTTCATATGTTAGCTGTGGAACCTTATTTTGCAATATTAGATCAAACATCTGAAACCCATACAAACACCAGCCCATAGACCCTACCCTTAAAGAAATCTGGAAAGTAGTTGAAAGTGTACTAATGAGGTGGTCTAAGAGCTTTGTGGGTCTCCTTAACCACCACCACCAGTAATGAAACAGTTCAAAGAGGAAGGTATTGTTTCTAATTGTTGTTATTTATTTTTCTAAGTAGGTATTTATTGTTCCTATTGTTTCTAAAATGTCTGGGGTTTGATTATGTGCAGTATTATGTTCAAGTATTGGCTTGTTATATTTACCAAAAACCTATGCTTTATGCTCTGTATCCCTCTGACATACAAGTTAAATTAACATTATTTACCAAATAAACCAGATTTGCCATTGAACACCTCATAT
>CAIGQV010019101.1:13861768-13911285 GCA_903798115.1 Danio jaintianensis | reverse complement strand
ATATATATATATATACACGTTCATTCATTTTCTTTTCAGCTTAGCCCCTTTATTAATCAGGGGTCGCCACAGCAGAATGAACCACCAACTTATCCAGCATATGTTTTACACAGCAGATGCTCTTCCAGCTGCAACCCATCACGGGGAAACACCCATACACTCTAATTCACATACATACACTACGGACAATTTAGCCTATCCAATTCACCTATAGCACATGTCTTTGGACTTGTGGGGGAAACCGGAGCACCCAGAGGAAACCCATGCCAACACGGGGAGAACATGCAATCTCCACACAGAAATGCCAACTGACCCAGCCGAGGCTCAAACCAGCAACCTTCTTGCTGTGAGGAGAGCGTGCTACCAACTGCGCCATCGTTACGTTACGGGTGGGGCAGCAAATTTGATATTGTTCTCTCTTCTGGCTGCCATTTTTTTGAAAGTTTTTCTTTTGTTATTTAAGCCCAAAAGTATATATATATATATACTCTCCCATTCGTTTACCCAACTATGACAACTTTCTGCTGAGAAACCCAGAAATGTTAAAAGGGTCTATACACAAAATACTTTAACAGTGGAGTAAAATAATGAGAAGATATATTACAATACTGTTACAATACAAAAAAAGTGCAGTTTATCTTACCTCCAGTAGTGCAAATGTCTGAAAAAATTTGAGTGTCCTTGCTATATTTCTGTATAAGCCTTTATGGGTGCCTTTCTGAAGGTAATACTTAACCATGGCAACAGTCAGTACAAGCCACCTGCAAAAAAATAAAAAAGATAAAATAAAAATCACACCCAAAAATGATCTGTTCAGCAAGAGAAGAGAAACCACCCAGTAGGTTGAATAACACACTACAACAAAACAAAAATAATAATCAAGAGCTTGTTTGAAAACACCTCACAGATCAAATATTCTTCAAATCAGACAAATTATGAAGGCACATTATTACAAAGTGTACCTTTTAAAACAGTATACTTACATGAAAGTTAGATTACAATAAAGTGGCCTTACATTTTTATAACTGTTAAAATTTTAACTGAAGCATATGTTTTTCTCTCAAAAGTATCAGTTTAATAGTTTGAAGTAGGCTACAGCAAAAGTGCATATATAAGCACTTCTTTTTTTACAAGGTATTACGCTGTAACTCCAATCCTAAATATACGATATTGGGCACACTGAATCGCGTTTTTAATAACTTTATCGTGTATCTTTCGTTGATCTAAGTTGAAATTTGTCTGTCGAGCGTTTCGCCTTGCCGGACCTAAGTTCCAGCGTCAGCGCTAAACATATCACTGCGACAGTTGGGGAGACGGAGATGACACGTGCAGTACAGTCAACCGTATTAGGAAAGGCTGAGCATGCAGCGGTAACTGTGAGGAATATCCCAGTTACATTATGAAACACCTTATAAAAACAAATGTAACATTTCTCCATGCGCTGTGAAGTTTTAATGGCTTGTACTGAAGCTTTTACATGAGTCCTATATTACGTGTAAAGCAACCTAACAACAAGTTGAGTGATTTACAATGGACAGAAACTATAAACGGACACACGGCTGTATTCAGCAAGTACAATGAATAAAAGCAGTTCAAACTCAAATTTCACCAGCAAGTACCCGGCTGTCATGGCGATATTATAAAACGTGAGCCATGCCGTTACGATGGCGCCTTTCGTCCGCTTCTTGTTGTTGGTTTCTTTCTCCTCAACAGTTCCGTCCTCCTCGCCAGACGCCATGGTACCGGGTACAGACTGCGAAAGTCACAAAAACATTGCGCGAGCACAGCTGTCGTCAGGGGCTGGTCATCCACGGGATCCCTCTGGAGGGGCCATTTGCTACACATGTATTGCATGAGTGTCAGGGGAGGAAAACATTTCCCCCCCACATTCAGTTATCTGTTGGTTATATAGGCTACATCGGGAAATATATAGATGAAATGTGTCACAATTGACTAGCTGCTAAACACATGCACTTCTACATTCATTCATTCAGTCACTTTCTGATATGAATTTAAATGAATAAGTTCATCAATGACATGTTGACAGTAAGAAGTAGCAAAATTTGGGAGGATGTAAATAATTTGTACAATGTAAATGCAAATATTTAACATCTGCATAATAATAATAATACATATTATAATTATTTGTTTTGGTGCTCAAAACTATAGACTATAGGCTAAAATCATTGCAAATGCTTTGTTTCATTCATTCATTTTCTTTTCGGCTTAGTCCCTTTATTAATCTGCGGTCGCCACAGCAGAATGAACCGCCAACTTATCCAGCATATGTTTTACGCAGCGGATGCCCTTTCAGCTGCAACCCATCACTGGGAAACAGCTTTGTTTCATCTCTTCTTTAATTTTAAGATAAAAGACAGACACACATACTCAGATCATGGTTTCCTGTTCCTTATCACTTTGTTTGTTTTTAATGAGTATAAATATATAAAGAGTTCACAAGCAAAATCCTCTAAATAGCGTCTGAATTTTTTTCATTAGCATTTTTTTAAGATGCTTTGTGGAGGTTCAGTAATTTCATAGAATTAGTTCTTTTCATTTCTTTTCAAGTAAAATAACTTAAAATAAACATTGACGGTTGACAAAAAAATGCTTATTTTAGAAGAAAATGTGATCTGGACTAAACTCAGCAGCTTTTTCAGGTCAGAATGTAGCTGTTATTTTTTTTTCCAAATGTGCAGTTTATTTATAAGGATAGTGCCTATTTGAAAATGTGTTTAAATTATTAAGGAGATGGGACTTCCAGTGCCTCTGTGGCCATTCAACCTCTTCTTCCCCTTTGAAGTCAATCCCCTTGAGGCTATTCAGGAGTCTGATGGGTGTATAGTAGACCTCTGGCGGTATCAAATGTTCTTCTTGCGATTAATTGCTGAACCTTTCGTATTCAAAGTAAATAAATGTTTTAAACAAATGAAACTCCAAAAAGGATGATAAAGTACAATAGGCAACACTTTACAGTATTTAAACATTAATGCATTAAAATCAAGTCAGATATCGGCATATTGTATTTATATGTTCATTAAAAATACAACTGAATTTATTTCGTTATTAACTCTTTTTTTTCTTGTTTTAATTCTATTAACCTTTTCCCACTATTGTGACAGACATCAAACTTCAAACTGTTTCTGAAATAAGAAAATAATGTTGGCCGGAGCTTGATTTCATCCTTTGGGAACCGATTGGGTTGTTGGAAGATAGGTGTTGCTAACAAAATGGAGCAATGGCATGCTCCCCTCCTCAAAAAAACCAGCCAAAATAATAAATGAATAAATAATAAAAATGTAATTAAATAATAAACAAACAAACAAACAAAAAACTAACAATAAATAAATAAATAAAATAAATAAATAGTAGAACATGAGAAGGCCATTTTAGCTCAATGCTCTCCCATTTGCATAGGTAAGCAAAGAATGTGCTGGGTCCCCAGAATACAGTCTTGCACAGAAATGATTAAACACAGTGACAGAACCACTTAGAGAATGTACTCATTTTAACTGTCAGAGTCACTGACAGAGAAAGAAGCATCATGTGTTGTCTTGTATTAAAAAATATATTTCTTATTTATTATTATGATTCAGATCGTGAAATATGTGAATTAGCCTGTTTTAAAATATATATATTTATATTTATGCCATTTAATTAGAAAAGTGGCAGTTTTATTTAATACATGGAAACAAAAAAATGTACTTGAATATAGAAAGTGGTTTGTACTACAGTAAACAGGTGTGTTGAGCCTATTTGGCTCATTCAAAACTCAAATGCTGCTAGTTTAGCATACAACCATTAGACAAACATTTTTAAGTGCATTACTATTAAATTCTTACTTATAAACGTAATATTAGGCTTATTTTATTTATATATATTTTTTTTTTACCTTATAAGGAGCTTAGCCTCCCTAAAATGAAAATCCCAAAATCTCCCGTTATATGCAACTCATAGGCTACCTGCTCAAAATGTGATCCTGAAGATGTAAAAAAAGGTTTAAGGGCGTACTCTCACTAGGCATGGTTGCCTTGAACTATGCCGAAGCGCGCATGTCCCCTCTCCACTCTTCCCCTCTGCCTGCACTCACACTGCATTTACCTACCGAGCCGGAGCATGCTTACGTCATCAATGATGTGACTTTTCAGTTTAACAGGAAGAGAAGTGCCCTGGCTCAGCACAATGGACATTGCTTTAGTTATATCGTTTTGTATTATTTTTAGTCGTTTGGGATGCAGTGACACGCAGTCAAATATTTTGCTGAACAGATCCAACACCTTTGACGCTTATAAATGATCAGAAAAGTCCTCATGCTGCACGTATTAGGAGGTTTGCTGACGTGCAGCGGGTGGTTGTATCTTTAATAAACTATGACAGCTCATGTTCATTGAAAAGTAAGAATGATTAATAAATCCATATGAAACAGTCACTTAAAAGTGATGTTGCATCTTCAGTTGCGCGCTCAGGCACTCTTTGCACTCACACTACAAGTACCGCACCAAAGCCCAAATTAACCGCGCTCTGGCACATCTCTTCCAACCGGGCTAGGGCCGGCCCACTGAACCGCGCCTGGGCCTGATTTGGAGCACTCACACTTGTCAAACAAATCGGGAAACGTTGCCGGGCACGGTTCGGATAGCCTAGTGTGAGTAGGCCCCATAAAACTATGTGTTTAATGTGTTTGTCATGTCATTGAGTTTACAGCATAGGTCTCAAACTCAATTCCTCGAGGGTCGCAGCTCTGCACAGTTTTGCTCTAACCCTAATCAAACACAGCTGATCCAACTAATCAAGATGTTCAAGACTACTAGACACTACTAGATCAGCTGTGGCCCTCCAGGAATTAAGTTTAAGACCTATGGTTTACAGGTTCACTGTACTCTGTCTTATGCCGTCGTGGTCACACTAGAGTTTGAGCATGCGAAATTCTGTTGTACAGCGCTGCAAAAAGGGGCGGGGTTAAACAAGATGATTACACATTTAAAAAAGTGAGCGATTGGTCCATATTTAAAATTTCTGTCCAAGAGATCATGTTTTGATCTCTGATTCATCTCACGCAGTCACGTGATGCGATTTCGCAGGTCAGAGTTCACCAAGCTTGAACTTTGCAACGCCTGCAGCGAACTGCGAAACTTGTTGCACGAGCTTGCGTTTCTGGTCTGAAGGATCCGCGTGTGTATGAATGGAACTCTATGGGGAGAAAAGTCCAGTGTGACCACAGCTTTATTGTCACAGTCAGATCAGGTTCTCCACCCACTCAAACACCAAGAGCACCATCACCTGAATTCTAATCAGTCACGCACCTGACAATCATCACAGTCATTATCTCAGCACTGCAAATACCCCTTACTCAGTTCACTCAGTGTCTGGCCTTGTCGCTAGCACTAGAAAGGACTGAACTCTCTATACACGGCCAGTGTTGATTATCCACCTATAGTCCTGGTTCCTCGTCTGGTCATCATCCTGTTTGTTGTCATTTGGTTCCTGTTCCATCTATCTCTGAAAATACAATACCCTGGTTTCTGTTATCATCAACAAACATCTGGATATACTTCACCTGCTTACTCGCCTGCTTTACTACTGCCATTTTTTTTATAATAAACTGTGTTCATATCTACTTACCTAAGTCCCATCCCTTCTGTGACACTTATGGTGATCAATCATTCAGAGATCAGAATTTATACAATTTATTGTATTTATATTAATGTGTTTACTGAGTTTGTTGTTTTAAAAATGCTGTCTTGATGCATTAAGCCATGTTAAGCATTCTAGAATGTCCCTAAAAGAAGGATTTTATTATATGAGTGAAATCTGAAGAAAATTTGCTAATTTGAAATCATAAGCAAACACCTTAAAAAGTACTAGCTTTGTGTTGAATCCCTAGAGACTCCATTAAAACCATCCATATCATCTTGCAAAGCAACTGTAATAGAACAGGCAAGCAACACTCAGTGTTTCATAAAAATACATCATTTTATTGATTTGTACAAAATAAATGTTTTTTTTTAGATCACACATAATAATGAAGTTTGCCACTCTCTCTATATCTTCTTAGTATGTAGTTTTTGTTTCATTTAAGTGAAGTATTTGCATACATGTTCTCTGGTTGTATGTGCGCCTGCAGTGTCTGTGTTTGTATAATGTGTTCAGGTCCCGCCACACAATAGTGAGTGCAGAGTAAGCAGTAACTTCACCAGCTGCTCCCTGCTTCATTGGTGTGAACGGAATATGCCAGTGCTTTGGCACAATACACTCCTGCCCCTCCAGTCTGGGAACTGGAGACCAACAACAACTTTTTTTCTTTCATATTCTGTCTCTCTTTTTTGGCATCCCTTCCACAGCATGGGGTCAGGGAGCAAGATAAAGTTTGCTGTTTGTGAGGTGCTGCAGTTCGCCAGCTTTTGCGTTCCTCTTTTTATCATAATGCAACGTTTTGCCCTAATAGTAGCTCGAGTGAAAAGCCAACTTCAACCATCTGGTGGGAATTCTACTACAGCATATTGGCTAATTGTGGCTTCATCTGTGGCCTATGTAACAACAATGGCAATGTTGATATGGCTACCAATGAAGTACATGGTGTTCACGAAGAAGAGGGCACTGGTTGGACGAAAGAAGTGGTGAGTGTGACTTTTTTTTCTGCAACATACAATTAGTTTTACAGAGAACCATGACAAAATACTTTTAAATATGTAATCATGGTAAAATCCCCTTTTAAATACTTTGTATAACATTTTAATGAAATAGTGCTGTGGTATTACTTAAAGTAACTTGGAGAGCCACATGAATGCTATATGAATAAGTAAGCAATTTACAATGATTATATGAAGTACTACGATAGTACCATTACCACTATTTGTATTATAACAGCACTTGTCAGAGTTCTGAAAATATCACATTAATTTACCATGGATTTTGTCTTAAAAAGCTTTTCTATTAATACAATGATAATTAAACTTAAGCAGCTAGTTTTAGTTAATAATCATCAGCTGTCTTAGCCTTTGTAAAAATCAGCCACCTTTGAGTGAATAATTAGCCTTATGTAACTGATAACTGTTCTGGAGTTTATTTGTTATTGATCAAATGAAATCTCAATATGATAGCATAGCATAACTTTTTTTCTTTTAGGAGACCTGTTGCTTTGGCCTATGTGCTTCTTTCAACATTGCCCTGTTTTGCCTTCCTCATAGCCAGCTCTGAGGTAAATTCATGTAAAAGTGTTGATTAGTTTTGAGTTTACAGTGTTGAGTAGTGAAAAAGCAGCAGATTTTTTATCCTTAATTGTCTTGACCTTATATACGCATGTTGCATACATTTTGTATATAAATATTTATTTGGCTATTGAAAAATGATTAAAGGAGAAAAGGTAGAGAAGAAGAGTTATGACTTTTGCTAAAAGAAGCGATTTCACCACTTGTGGACTGAGCTATCTTTCTATGATGTACTGTAATAACAGTCAGTTGCTTATCTTATTTTGTTAACATAAGTTTGTGTGTGCGTGATTGTGTGTAAAGCAAGCATTAGTAGCTCACTAAATAAAGTCATTTGACATAATTCAAAAGTATTATTATCATTTAGACATACTCTAATTTCCAACCTTTACAGTATTTTACAGTTTGTGCCTCATGGTTATAAATTACGGATGGGTTTTGTGACAGATGGGATTCAGTCCTTATTCATTTGTATGTTATCTGCAAACAGCAACTGACCGAAGCATAGCTTAGACAGAAATTCAATTATATTAAAGGCACAATATGTAAGATTTGCTGCTAGAGGTTGCTTAATCAAAACAATATCAATAACTAAGATGTAGCTTGATAATGCCATAGTGAGGAATCATGGGAGTTGTTGTATTCACCTCCACAGCCTATGGAAATCATTCAGATGGGACTCAGGCAGAAATCATGTTCATCGAAGAGGTAATGAATTAAAGTTTTGTAAACAATGTTATTTGGTCATTTATTATATTATTTTACTGTAATAAAATGAGCAGACAGTGATATGATAAATTGAAGCTAAACTACTACTCGTACAGCTCACTTTATTTGTCAAGCACAGAATAGAGCGCTGCTTAACATGGTCGAAAGTAACGATCATAAAAATACATTTCAGTGTGTTGAAGTTGTTATGCTGCTGTATGCAATAACTTGCTGAATAGCAGGAAACCTTTGCTGCACATTGCAGTAAGCTAGATCAATATTAGAATTTCATATAAAGGCATCCAAACAGGTGCTTATCTGCCTAATAAAATATGCTGGATCAGCATTTGTCATAATGTCAGCTTATCATAATCTCTTGCCTTTTTAAAATAAACATAATACTGATACTCATGTCACTTTAATTTTTAGCCACAAAACCCCACTTCTTGGGCTATTTTTATTCACTTTTATAAAGTTATTTTTAGTTACAATGGCCACAGCAATCGATAATGGTTGAGTCGCCTGCTTGATACTATGATTAATAGGTTTGTCCTATCCCATCAATGAGATATGACATCATTGACTGCAATACGTGGACTGTTTAACTTTTTTGAATTTAACCATTGTTGAAAACAATGTACATATGAACAATATATGTTTTTGGTGTATTTTAATGCAAAAAATCGTACATATTGTGCCTTTCTGAAAGCCGTGCCTTTCTAAAAGCTTGCAGTAATAAGACCGGTGTTGCACACAGGTGTCATTCATTACCACTACAAGCTAACTGCCTGCCCTTGTTTCCACCGCTTCAATCCTCTCTCTGGTACTGTTATTTCAACAGTAATGAAATAAATTCAGATATGTTGCAAGGGGCTTGTGAGACCCAGTGGAATTTTGATATCGACAAATTAAGATATTTTAGATCAAATCTGAGAGCTCCCTTAACCTCTAGAAACAGCAACGGTACAAAAAAAGAACCAAACACACACACACACACACGTTAGCACTGTCACCTCATAGCAAAAAGGGTGGGCTGGGCCATTAGGCATTTCTCTGTGGAGTTTGCATATATATAAATATATATATATACAACAGTTCTGTCTGGTTCTTGAATCTGATTGGCTGATAGCCGTACGATATTCTGCAAATAACAGCACCCGTCCAGCCTCTTAACCCTTCACCCTTGTGTATTACTCCGCCCACATACAGCAACAAACAGAGGACACTCTACAGTTTGATAAATACTGCTGCTGTTGGACAACATAATGTACTTTTGAGGCTTTTTTAGTCGAGAATGTAGTTGTTTTGATTGCAACTATGCAGTTTATTTATAGGATAGTGCCTATTTTTAAATATTTATAATTTCTGAGAGACAGTGTCATTAGCCTGTCTTTGAGCAAAGATGGTTGATGATGTTCATCCGCAGGATGGTGACAGAGACCGCATGATTTTCTTTTTTATACACACGATTATGCCGTCGAACTGTTGTATAAACACAATATCACACTTGTAGCAGTGCAATGTGGCTGTATATCGTCACTGGTGGGACACTAAGCATGCCTCCCACCAGTGCCGATATACAGCCACATCGCACTGCTACGAGTGTGATATTGCTCATATATATATATATGCATATGTATGTGACCAGCTGACTTACAAGTCAAAATTAATCAGCAGAGGGTAAATGAAGTAACTTAAGATCAGGCAGACAATTAATTTTATTCCACAAGTCAGATTCTAAAAAATACAAATATTACAAATACAAATAGTCTTTAATGCAAACAAGTAGACAAAAAAATAAATAAAAGAAACAAAGAATGGAAGGATTACCCAGAAAGTGAGGACAGATGAGGCACCCAAGCAAGCAGTGTTCTCACAACACTCAACAATCACACTGCAACCAAAAAAACATAAAAATCAATAAAGTGACCAAATCACCACACAATCCCAGCCACCTTTTTCCACCGCCATCCACACAGCGCAGGAAACCGAGTGGCCACTGACGGTATAAAGCAAATACAAAATAGAACCTACAAAAGAAAGCAACAATTAACAGAGAGAAATACAAATAATACAAACTCTGGTCAAACTCATAACATAATTAGCAACCCAAGTTCTACGCTCCTCAAATTTCTCATTCACATACAAGAAATGTATGAAAGAAATGCAATAACACAAATATTAATGTAGGTCTAAAGTAAACGGCAACCGTGCATCACTAAAAAGGGAAAACACAATCCATTACAACAAAGAAACTCAAAATATAAAATCACAAACAAAATAAAATATCCCATAAAAAATCCTCAAATTAAAATAAAATATTTTTTTGTTTGTTTTAAACAATACCTCTAAGATCCATAATTTTCCACTCTGACACTCAGGCAACATTCAGTAGGCAATGATCCAGTGACAGCACTAAAATAAAAAAGTAATATCATAATAATATCATCAAAACATAATCCTAAAAACAGTTTGTCAAAATGACAAAACCACTACCTCTTTAAATGAGTTCACAATGAAGATCTGGCAGTATTTATCCTTTCTACATATCAGCTACCCCTCGCGTGAAGTGTCGACTCTGCTACAATGTCAGTTTATGCATGCATTAAAGACAGTAAAATCAGTGAGAGAGAGAATTATTAAAATTCAAGACATGATCCGATTTTATTTTGGTCAAATGAGCATAATCTAGAAGACTTTGCCTTTAATATTAACCACTTCTGATTCCAATTGATCAACTAGAAGTCAAGTTATTATTTGTTGTTCATAAAACTTGGATATGTGATTGGATATGGATAAAGACTTTTGTCAGGAAGTGTACTTATACACTACAGCCAATTTAGTTTATCTAATTCACCTGTACCACATGTCTTGGATATTGAAGGAAACCAGAGCACCTAAAGGAAACTCACGTGTACACAAGGGGAACATGCAAACTCCACATAGAAGGGCCACCTGGTCAAGCCAGGACTCGAACCAGCAACCTTCTTGCTGTGAGGCAACAGTGCTAACTACTGAGCCACCATGCCGCTCGTTATCAAAACATTAAAGATTAAATTATATTAATAGCATACAAATGAATGAGAAAAGGAACAGGGAGAAAAATTCAATCATGAAGAAAATCTCGTTTTAATTTCCGGAATACAACAAATCACTCAAGTCAAGTCAGGTTTTGCTTTATTGTCTTTATGTTTAAGGCTGATGAAAACAAGTAGTGCAACATGATTTGTGGTACATTCACAAGTAAACAATGCTTTTCTTGATTTTAAGAAAGTGTCTGCTGCAAATGTACAAATTGGTTCAAGTGGCTGTTAAAGTGAATGAAAGATGAAAGAGTGTCACAGAGATGAAAGAGTCAGAGGGAGTAAGATGATTGGAGTTGAAACTCTAATATAGCCGAGCTCCAATAAAGTTACAGTATAGCCATGTGGGCTCTAATACTCCAAAATCTACTTCCTGATGGCAAGAGCTGGAAGAGACTGTGGAAGGGATGATTGGAGTCTTTCACAATACTGCTAGCTTTTCTGGAGCATCGTGAAAGGAAAAAGTCCTGAATGAAGGGGAGAAAATTTAACTTATCTGACAGATAAAAAGTGAGATTTGGCAGGACATCAAAAACAGAATAAATATAGAAATAGCCTATGAGTAGAGGGAGATGAAGGAACTGAGAACATGTGGCTCTTCTTTATAAACACAAGCTCATCAATGTACAACCCCAAATCAGAAAAAATTGGGGACAGTATGGAAAACGCAAATAAAAAAAGAAAGTAGTGATTTCTAAATTTACTTTCACTTGTATTTTATTTCAAACAATACAACAAAGATTATTTAATGTGTTCCTCATGATTTTTTTTTTTTCAAAATAAACACATTCCAATTTTGGTTCTTGCAACATATTTCAAAAAAAGTTGGAACAGTAAAACATTTACCACTTTGTAATGTTACCATTCCTTTTCACAACACTTAAAATACATTTAGGGACTGAAGACACAAAGTGATGAAGTGTTTCAGGTATAATTTTGTCCCATACTTCCTGCAAACAAGTCTTAAGGTACGGGGTCTTCGTTATTGCATTTTGCACTTCAAAATGCACCACACATTCTCTATTGGAGACAGGTCGGGACTGCAGGCAGGCCAGTCAAGTAACTGTATCCTTTTCCTCCACAACCAGGACTTTGTAATGTGTGCATAATGTGGTTTTGCTTTGTCTTGTTGAGATAGGCAGCATATTGTGCTCCAAAATCTCTATGTACTTTTTAGCATTAATGGTGCCATCACGTGCAAGTTACCTTTGCCAAGGGCACTGACACAACCCCATACCATGACAACCCTGGCTTTTGGACTTGTTGGTGGTAACAGTCTGGATGATCCTTAGCTTCTTTGGTCCAGAGGACACGGCATCCATTTCTCCCAAACAATATCTAAAATACTGATTCATCTGACCACAGTACACATTTCCACTGTGTGATGGTCCATCCCAGATGCCTCCAAGCTCAGGGAAGTTGAAGGCGCTTCAGGACACTGTTAACATACGGCTTCCTTTTGGCACAGTACAGTTTTACCTTTATTTAAATAGCACCTTACTACAACCAAGGTTGACCAAAGTACTTTATACCAGTAAAAACAAATTAAACAACACAACTAGAAAGCAAACAATGTAAAAACAATACAAGAAATGTCAATATAATACAGCAAAACATTAAAACAGAGAAAAGTGTCAGTGCTACTATGCAATAAAAGCCCTTTTAAACAAGTGGGTCTTAAGCTTGGCTTTAAACAGTGGCAGGTCAATGATTGTACGAAGCTCAGTAGAAAGGGTATTCCAAAGTTTAGGACCTGCCACTGCAAGAGTGATCACCCCACTGCTTGTACCTTGACTGTGACTTCTAGCAGAAGTTGGCCAGCAGATCGCAAGGCTCTGCTGGGTTGGTGAATGTGCAAAATTTTACATAAATAAAAAGGTGCAAGGCCATTGACTGCCTTAAAAACAAACATCAAAAGTTTAAAATCAATTCTAAACTTTACAGGGAGCCAGTGGAGGGAGTAGAGAATAAATGTAATGTGTTCATGTTTCCGACTGTTTGTTAACATGCGAGCAACAGCATTTTGTACAAGTTGTAGATGATGAAAACAAGCTTGGTTAACGCCAACATGAAGTGCATTACAGTAGTCAAACAACATAACAAAAGCATGGATGGCTTTCTCAAGGTCACCCTTGCTCAAGAAGGCCTTGACTGTAGCAAGAATCAAGTAGCTTTCCTTAATCAAATAGTCAATCTGCTTATCAAATTTTAAACTACTGTCTAGTCTCACACCCAAGTTTTTGGGTGTGAGAAACAGAGCAAAGAAACAGAGCAAAATAAGTTGGAAATTTGTTAAAATAATCGAGTGAATTTAAACAGTTCTTTGCAACAGGAATATAAATCTGTACATTGTCCGCATACAGATGAAAGGAGACATTGTGATTTAAAATAATTGACCCTAAGAGCAGCATGTACAAAGAAAACAAAACAGCGCCTAAAATGGATCCCTGAGGTACACCAGAGGTCAGGGGATGAAGATAAGTCACCCACCATAACTGAGAACCAGTTAAATGCAGTTTAATACGAGGTAAACCAGTCCAACACAGCCCCCTGAAGGCCAACCTGCTGGGCCAAATGCGACAGGAGGACTGAGTGGTCTACAGTGTCAAATGCAGCAATAATGTCCACCATGACTAACAACACAGGTTTTTTAGCATCAAGGGACAGGAGGATATATGTATGCACTTTTAACAGAGCATATTCAGTACTGTGACGTGACTTAAAACCAGATTGGAATTTCTCAAAGATATGATTTCTTTCAAGAAGGGAGTGCAGCTGTATAAAAACAACTTTTTCTAAAATCTTAGATAAAAAGGGTAGGTGAGACACTGGTCTAAAATTTGACAAAACTGCAGGATCAAGATTGTTTTTTTTTTGTTTTTTTTTGAGAAGAGGCCTGACCACCGCATGCTTAAAACAGTTGGGACAGTCCCTTAATTGAGGCAGCTAGTTATGAATGACAAGAAACAAGGTCCGACCATGCTAAAAACCTGTTTAAGCACGCTAGATGGAATAATGTCCATTGGACAGTTTGTTGGTGTCAACTGCTGGATTACCTTTGAGACGAGAGACATTGACACTGGTTCAAACACAGATAAGGGCTCAGAAGGAGAACATGTGTCAGAATAATTAAAAGTACTGTCAGTGGTCTACCTAACAGAAGCCACCTTCTCAACAAAATAATGGAGGACCCTACCACAGGTTGAATCCGACACGTGTTAGAAGGGTTTATAACAGACTGGATTGTATTAAATAACAGCCTAAGACACAGGTGTCAAAACCAGTTCCTGGAGGACTGCAGTTCGGCACAGTTCAGTTCCAACCCTAATTAAACACACCTGATCAAACTAATTGAGTGCTTTAGACTAGTTTGATACCTTCAGATAGCTGTGTTGAAGCAGGGCTGGAACTAAACTCTGCAGGGCTCCGGCCATCCAGGAATTGACTTTGACACCCCTGCCCTAAGATGATTACTGCTGGAGGAAATAACATTTGACAAATAATGGCATTTGGCTACTTTGATCGCACTGTGGTGGTAATCAGAAAGGCTGTCCCTTAATATACCCAGTGAAACATCTAATTTGTCTCTTTTCCAACTGCGCTCTGCCTGTCTACAGTGCCGTCTAAGGGCACGGGTGGTGTAATTTAATCAGGGGTCTGGTTTGGGTTTAGTGGATATTCTCCTGTACGAAGCAACACAATCCAAATTCCCGTGGCAGGTGAAGTGAAAGTCAGATATAAAGTCCTCTGAGAACAGGGGAGAAGTCAATTTGTCCTGAGTGTAAAAACTACAATTCATAAAAGCAGCAGCAAATTCTTCAGCTATGGTGGAAATAATGGTGTGGCGGCGATAGCCTGGAGACAAGGATCTGGTAGCAGATAGAGGGACTGAACATTTAAACATTATGGGGAAATGATCTGAAACAGAAGTGTCACATATTTCTGAGACGGAAACAGAAAGTCCATGAGAAATAATAAGGTTCAGACTATGGCTATACTGGCCTGGTATGCACTGCTGGTTTAACTGGCCCCTGGAGCTTAATACGCATTTATTACGCGTATTAACTCTCTTAATACACTTATTTTTCTTTAGTCATACCTACTTAAATATACTTTCTATTCTCTTTTTGTTATACAGTGCTCAAAAAAATTATAGAAACACTTTGATAGCACACCTGATCTCAATAGGGGAAATATTATGCTGGATATTTATACCAATATGGACTGGGTGATGTGTTAGGAATGAAAGAATGTCACAACATTTGATGGTATTGGAAATTGTAAACATAAAGAGGGCTGAATTCAAAGGCATCCCTTTTTTGCTGACATTTCATTGCAGCCACTCAGAATGACTCTTAGTTGTTTGTATGGCTATAATTCATGCCTGACGATGTCGAGGTATGCTTCTAATGAAACAACAGGTGTTGTACTGGGGTATTTCCTACCAGATATGGACCAGGGCATCACTGAGCTCCTCAGTGGTCTAAGGTGCAACCTGGCAGCATCAGGTGGATCGAAACATAATGTCCCAGAGGTGTTCTGCTGGATTTAGTTCCATTCAACCTTGGTGCTTTTTCCTCAAGGAACTGCCTGCATGCTCTTGCCATGATTAGTTAGTCATTGTCATGTACCCAGAGGAACCCAGGACCCGGAGCCGAAACAGGTCATGCTAAACAATATTACAGGCAGCATAACATTCTCCACAGGCTTCTACAGACGTTTCATGTCTGCCTACATGCTCAGGATAAACTTGCTTTCATTTGTGAAAGTACAGGGTGCCAGTGACGGACAAGCCAATTCTGATGTTCAATGGCAAATGCTTTTTTTTAAGCTCTATTGTGCCAGGAAGTTAGCACAGGGCCTGCTTGAAGATATCTGGCCCTCAGGCCACCGTCGTGCTGTAGATCATATTGTAGGGCTCTGAAAGTGGTCACTGTGGTCCTGCTGATGGGTTAGGGACCTTCTACAGCCCTGTCCAGCTCTCCCAGAGTAACTGCCTGTCTCCTGGAATCTCCTCCATGTTCTGGGAGACACCGTAAACCTTTTGGCAATGGAATGTATTGATGTGCCTTTGTAGCAGACTTTGTCTTTCACCACAAAGAATTTCACGACACCACTGGCTTTGGTGGACCACGTCTGCAGTTTATTAAAGACAGGATAGTGATTATTGCCAGACAGACACACTCTCAGTTCTATGTTCTGTCTCACTCAAGTCCAAATCTGCTCTGACGAGAGCAGGACGAGATTGGCTATTTAGCCAAAGGAAGTGACATCATGGGACATAAAACTGAATAGCTTATTTTAAAACAATAATGCACATTTCCCATATACTCTCATAAGTTTATTAATAATGTTATTTGTGGAAACAGGTGAAAATAATAAGAAAATAAAATTATAATTTAATTATGGGAAAAATTTAAGTTCACTGGAATTGTCAAAATAAAAACACTACACTCTCCCCTTCTAAATTTCAGTGAACTTTAAAACTGTGGGTGAGGCATTATCGTCAACAGAGGGTCCCCATAAATCAAGTAATTCAAACAAATAGCAATTCATATCTATTTAAAGCTCACTTAGAGCTTAATTTGAAACATCTGTTTAACCGATTTCATGGCAGTGCCTGCTAAAGACTCTGTTCTTGGGGACTTTTTCTGTGAATATACACAACTTGCGCCTTGATGCTTAGAGCCTTTGACTGATCTGCTTGTTGAACTGACATCAATTGACAAGACAATTGATTAATCTCGGACACTCTGGTTACCCACAGATCCCCTTGTCCTTTGCCCATGACTGGTGCACAATTGATTTGATTCTAATTCCTGTACACTTGTCATCATTAGACTGCTTACTGTCAGAGTTCATTCCTCTTGCTTCATACTCATCATAAGAACTCTGTGTGCTCACACTCATTCCCGTTAGAAAGATTATTCTCTTTTGTTAGACTCGCAGAGTCTGATTTTTCAAACTCCGTGACATGTTCTTTGGTCCTCTCTTTTACAGTAACTTACCTAGTACTCTGAGAGGCTTTGGGCCTACACCTTGTAAAATCCAATCACGGGTCTTTTGTCCATCTTTACTTTTGACTCTCTGTCCAGCTGTCAGTTTAAACAATTGTTTTACTGAAGTCGAGAGGCCTTCAATGAAATGGGAATAATAATTTGCTACCTCTAGAAAAGACCTAATTTTGGTTAGTGATGGAGTCTTTCCATCTACTTCCTTCAGGTCTGTGGATTTGATGTCATTAATTACAGACACTTTAGCTAGATCAGTAGCTATACCACTCTCAGTTACAATGTGTCCCAGAAATTTGACAGTTTTTCTTAAGAAATAGCACTTCTTTTGTGCCAGCTTTAGATTATGCTCTTTAAGCGAAGAAAACACTATCTCAAGGCAGTTGAGTGCTTCCTTTTCAGTTTTGCCTAAGACAAGGAAGTCATCTAAGTAGCAGAGAAGTGACAGGTACTTCTGATCCCCAAAGATCGATGTCATCATTCGTGAGAATGTCGCTGGACTGTTACATAAACCCTGAGCCATTCGGTTATATTCATATAGCCCTACTGGAGTCGTGCATGCCTTATACTTGCGGTCATCTTTATGAATTGGAATGTTATAGAAGCCTGATGTTAGATCCATATTGCTAATATAACAGTTTTCCCCTAATGACGCATATGCATCCTTTTCAGTCCTCTGCTTGAGTACCTAAAGTCTGTACATATCCTTAAGTCTCCAGAGGGTTTCCAGACTAAGACTGAGGGTGAGGCCATTCGCTGTTTAATTTTCGAATAATACCACGCTCCTTCATTTCTTCCAGTGTTTGCATTAGTGTCTGGTAAGAAGTGGGTAGAACCCTCCTGTAAGGCAAGTGAAACAGCTTCTCATCCTTAAGTCTTATCCGATGAACGGTAACTTTACTTCACCACAACCTAACCGGTCACAATAAAAGGTGCTTTCATACCGTCCTATAAGATCAGCCTGTTCTTTTTTCCAGTGCTCACTCACTTCACAAGACTCTATGTCAACTTCTGTCAGCCCCAATTCTCTCAGCTTAACTTTATCTTCATGCCAGCGATCAACATTAGAGAGCACATTAAGCAGAGGTTCAGTTTTACCTTGAACTTGTGGAGATAGGCTTTTTCAGTACCATTAATTCTTCTTCATCTGACAAGTCACATGCCTGATGACATTTGATCCAACTATCATGTCATCCTTCTGACTTGGAACAACTAGGAAATTGATTGTCATTTTGCATTCTAGCATATTCACACTGGACTCGTATGCACACTTTGGTTTGGTTTCAATCCCTCCACAGCCCTCCACTTTCAGCTTTCTTTTGTCAGGACATTCAAAACCTCTGTGCCCAGTTTTGGAACACCTAAAACACAGCCCGCTCCTTAAAACAGTGAGTATTTGTTGTATGATCTTGAACCCTACATATCTTGCAGGGGGCTGCTGAGTCTACAAGCACAACCTTTCCCTCTTCAGTTTTCTGTTCTTGCCCCTTATTCTGAACAAGGAACTGCTCTAGAAGAGAAACTACACACCCAAGTAGAACTGAGCCCAAACCACTTGCTTGGTTACTGGCAGCGGGCTGCTGTTGTGTCATGCACCATGCATTCGGAGAACTTTCATTAACCCTTTTCTCTCTATCCACTCATACAGACTGCTTGTCTATGTGGTGGCTGTCAATTAATGCTTGAATTTCACTTGCATTCCAGGTTTCCAGTGGTTTACTTCAAAGTGCTGTGTACAGGTCAGACTCAGGGCAATGCCTTACAATCATCATTGTCACTCCGTGACTAGGATCTTCAACTCTTTTCCCTTGTCTTTTTAGCTATTCATCAGCTGGTCAACAACCTTGTTAAGTCTGATCCATTACTGTAAACCACTTTCTGACTACTTTGGAAAGGTCTCATAAAAGTCTCTCATAGTTGTTGTGGAAGAAACTGCATCTCCAAAAGGTTGCCTCATGCTGCGTTCACACCAGATGCGGAAGAAGCGTCAAGCGCGAGTGATTTACATGTTAAGTCAATGCAAAGACGCGAATAGAAACCCTGCGGAGTGATACGCGCGAATGAGGCAGCGCGAATGATGCGGCGCGAGTTGAGCGTTTTGCGCGATTGACGCACTTATCGCGCATTTCGCGCGAATCGCTCGAGTTAGAAAATCTGAACTTCAGCGGACATTCGCGCCGCGCTAACCAATCATGAGCTTTGTTTTGTAGGGGCGTGATTATGACGTAGCGCCTGTTGTTGGTGTCCCGAGGGGAAATCGACACCGGACAACAGTTCATCAAACTGGGCTCGGCTCAGTCGGAAGCACCACTGAAAGCTTCCATCATCCAGGTATAGTTTCTGGAGGAGTTTATGAACTCACAAAGCTAGGTGGACCTCAGAATGGATCTAGTGGACTCAGGCACGGCTCCAAACGAATCGACGCTGTTTTTCAGTCTTCCTAAAGCACATAAACACCCCTATTCTCTCAATAAAATCCATGTTAGCCATTTAGCAACGAAGTTAGAGTCACCCGGCAGACAGAAGCCCCGCCCATGACGCGAATCCGCGTCTACGGTGAAGTGATTTTCACGCGCGAATGGAGCGGATTTGACGCGCGAATGAAGCGAGTAAACTCAAAATGTTCACGCGTCTATTTATGCGCGAATATCCCTCAATTAAAAAGTGTTCTTTCAATTTTTTCATATAGCAAGAACACTGACTATAAATGTTAAGGCAGCTACAGGGAATAATGAGATTGCTCAAAGACTGTACATCTTTGCCTGCCTGCCTTTGCCTGCAAAAACAAGCAACACTAGTTGCCCAGACTGTAAACCTGCTGCATTTTCAAAACTGTGAAAGACTTTTTGATGGGCTTTTAAGGACATCAGCAATAAACCTTCACCCTATTCTTAACCATTCCCAGAAGCTTTCCCTGGCAACTAAGTTTTTTTATCAAGATGTTTTGTCCAACATTGTAAAATTGTGCACAGGGAAGTGTCAGGTAAGCCAGATCCAAAATATTGTTTAAGGAGAAGTTGTATTGCTGACAAGTGTTCTAGTGGTCTGAAACAAAAGCAGAAAGTCCACATTAAATTAACATAAAAGAGTACTAAGAACAAATAATACAAGAAACAAACTTTAAAATGGAGGGTAGAGTAGGTATAGGTAAATATAATCTGTAACTTTAGAAACAAATGAGTA
Organism: Danio jaintianensis; assembly: GCA_903798115.1. NCBI lineage: Eukaryota > Metazoa > Chordata > Actinopteri > Cypriniformes > Danionidae > Danio > Danio jaintianensis. The sequence goes on along the minus strand of CAIGQV010019101.1, from coordinate 13,891,092 downwards.
GAAACTAGACATACCTGGCAGAATAATATAAAAGTCGCATTATTAAAGAGAATTTAACCATAACAATTTCCAGTCCCTTAATACTACAGTCACAATCCCCCTACACAATAGGATTCATTTTAGATGCGTGGATGTGTGTTTCACTAAAGGTTATATGTGTGTAATGGCAGTAAGAGACAATGAAGCATTGAGTAAAAACTATTCTTTCCAGCATTCTTGGACACACACACACACACGCACACACGCACACACACACACACACACACACACACACACACACACACACACACACACACACACACACACACACACACACACACACACACACACACACACACACATTGATATTGGTGGTTTACAGGGACTTTCCAAAGCTGTAATGCATTGTGTACAGTAAAAACTGCTTATTACATGACCTTACCCTAACCCTACCTCTAAACCCATCCCTCACAGGAAACCTGTGAAAAAATAAGAATGTCAAAAGACCTTGTTAAGTTTATTTCGATCCATTGTGAATTACAAGGACATAATGCATGTCCTCATAAACCACGGTACAACTAGGTCATACCCATGTCATTATATAAATAATAACTGTCCCTGTAAACCACCAAAACCAGTACACACACACACACACACACGCGCGCGCGCGCACACACACACACACACACACACACACACACACACACACACACACACACACACACACACACACACACACACACACACAATTGGACATTAATTAAGGTTGAAGTTAAACTCTGCAGAAAGGACACCCCAGAAGTCTTATGCCTTTCCTTCCTTTTTTTTTAGGTACAGATTAAACATAATCTGAGGTTGGACACATTTGCTGAACTGCCAGTGTCATTGGTTCTTTTCTCCCTGATCTGCATTGATATAGTGGAAAGAATCCGACATTGCAGACTTACTGGTCAAGGTAAAACAAATTCTACTACATTTTTTTAATCTACTAAATACTCTTGGAATTATTAGGGGCCAAGCTTCAAAGGTGTACTTTTACTTCTTGTTTGGCTGTCCATAAAAAAATATTATAAAAAGTTGTCAAACAGAAATTGCAGTCTCTATCTCAACATTCCCAGTCGTAGAAATTTGTGCTAATTTATGCTAAATAACTGTGAAACTGTAAAGGAGTGAAAAGTTTTTTTTCTCTTTTTTATGTAATATTAGGCAATTGTGTTCTATGACATATTTAGATCATTGCTTAAACCTGTATTATCCATGTATTGCATTAAAACCCATTATCAAACTTTCTACGGCTAACAAATTCTGTTTTTCAGAACTGTTGTTTTATCAATATTGGCATAAACAATTTTTTGAGCCATAAATCATTACAGCTATTTTTATCCTGTAACAAATAATTTATTTATTTTACCTGTATTTATATTTTACATAACTACAAAATTTGCATTAGACACATTTTAAGTTCACACATATTGTCTATATAAAATTAAATAATGACATAATTGAGATCTGTATTTGTAAGAATTTGTTCATAAAATAATACCATACAAACTAATTTGTCAAAGAGTGAATGTAACTGTAGCCGTTTAGTGTATTGAAACAAAATATGCAATGCTGAGTTCTAATAACAGTACCTGACGTTAATGTTACAACAGAATTGCACATAGTTGTCCAGCTAATTTGTTTATTTATTTGCTTCTCAATGGGTTTAGCCAAAACTGGTCTCTTTAGATTTGGAGTACTGATACACAATTGACTGCCATGAGTTAGACTGACAGGTGATCTGACCAATCACAGTAAATATATTCCTGGATCAATAAATGTTCTAACCCTATTCCCCTGAACTTAATCCCGACCATGACAAGCTCGGACTTGAGAGAGACATGGATGTTGCAATTCCTTTTAGACAGGTGAGCAACTATTTGAATGCCTTTACATGATATTCTAATATCAATCTAGCTTAAATGTATTTTTTTAATTATTGTTTTGTCCACACATTTTAACTTGACAAGTAATGTGACCTGTATGAGTATTAGCATACAGTTGCTTCTAGCCATTTTATTAGAGCCAGATAATAGCTATGTTTCCATCCAAAAATGCGAATAAAATTTATGCGCAAAACTAGAATATCGCATAAAAGACATAAATAATAAAGCAGCGTTTCCATCCAATCAAAGAGAACAAAATCGTCACTTCCTGATTAACTGGCACCTATTATCAAAAGTAAAAACAGAATTTGCAGCAATATTCCAACATTTAATAAATGACTTCCAACATTTAATAAATGACTTGCGCCTCAGAAGACAATGCCGACACACATGATCACATGCTGGCGTTTGAATGTGCGAGACACGGAGCACAGATGCTTTTGAAAGTTCTTGAGGTCATTAATAATATAATTACACTAATACTGAAATGGTTACGGTGTTTTAGAATGACCAAAACATCATTTTAGATGTTTTACAATGCTGTCCGCCTGCTGATTTGTCCATTCACACACATTTTTATCAGCACATGATCTCTTATAACAAAATCACATGACTTTTTTAATGTGCATACTGGAGTGTTTCCACTCTCCAAGTGTTTCCAATGCATATTATGCACATTTTTTCTTATTGAATAAAAAGTTTATCTTACTCAGTTATGTGCATTCGTTTTTTATGAGCATTTTCTAAGTTTATGCTCATCTTGGCATTTTCATCAACCGCTTTTCAATACGCATATCCAAAATGCGCATAAAAATAGGTGGATGGAAACATAGCTAATTTTAATCATCAAATCACAAAATGTAAAGCACAGTAATTTATTGCGTCATCCATGAGCATGATTTCTGCCTGAGTCTGCCTGATTGATTTCCATTGGCTGTGGAAGTGAACGTGTCTCTCATAATTCATCACTTTAACACATTTAGAATGCTCCAGTGGCAAAACCTACATACTGTGCTTTTAAGGCATTAAATAAAACATTATTTTTCTCTAAAGATGCTTTGAAATTATGTGATTTGTGAAAAACACTTTTAATTTAATTTTTTTTTTTTTTTTTAAAAACAAACCTAAAAAATAAGAATAAGTAAATATCAGTTCCCTCTCAGACGATCACTACGAGTTTATGTCGAGTTGATCGACTAAAGGATTCGCTTCGAAGCACCAATCACTCTGACTTGTATGTAAACAGGCCAATGGTATGCATATGAAATTGGTGAGCACAGCTCTCACAGGTGTAGCCACTACGCAGGAGTATAAAAGGCTGCCTTTGAGACGAGCTTCAGAGCACTTCAGAGCCTCCCTCGTCACATGAAGCTGTATTTTACCATGCATGCTGTGGATTCTGGTGGTGTCTGGCATTCCGGAGCATGCGCAAATTTGCGTTTCCACAGTGAGCCTACATGCACAGACTCTGTGCAAGGTCAGGGAGGACGAGGAACAGGTCTTGATAGTTGCGCCTCTTTAGTCCAACGGCACCTGGTTCACAGAACTCACTCTCCTCGCGACAGCCCCTCCCTGGCAGATTCCCCTGAGGAAGGACCTTCTTTGTCTGGGATGGGGCACAATTTGCCACCTGCGTCCTGCTCTCTGGAACATCCACGTGTGGTCCATAGATGCGATGCGAAAGACTTAGGTGACCTACCAGCTTCGGTGGTTAACATCATCACCCAGGCTAGAGCCTCCTCTACAAGGCAGGCCTACGCCCTGAGGTGTAGTCTAATTGTTGAGTGATGTATTTCTCACAGAGAAGTCCCCAAATTTGCCTGATTGGTGTGATGCTTTCCTTCCTTCAGGTTAAGCTGGAGGGCGGGCTGTCGCTTACCATGAGTTGGTGAATGGCCACACGGTGGGGAAGCATGATCTAATAATCCGGCTCCTCAGAGGCGCTAGAAGGCTTAATCTGCCTCATGCTTCTCTCATACCGTCTTGGGACCTCCTTTCCGGACTATGCGGAGACATCCGTTCAAACTGCTTGAGTCAGTATATATCAAGATCTTGTTGCTTAAGACAGCTCTGCTGACCGCGCTGGCATCGTTAAAGGGATCTGGAGGCATTTTCGGTCAACAAATTGTGCCTGGCTATGTGCCCAACGTTCCTACCACTCCTTTCAGGGACCTGCCCCTGGAGGAGGCAAACCCAGCCCTTTCGCTGCCGTGACCTGTCCGTGTACGTGGACCACAACTGAGCAGCTCCTTTTCTGTTTTGGAGGTCGGCAGAAGGGAAGTGTCATATCTAAACAATTTAATTCAATACATCTTTATTTCTATAGCGCTTTTACAATGTAGATTGTGTCAAAGCAGCTTCACATAGAAGATTATAGTGAATTGAAATGGTGTCAGTTCAGTTTAAGTTCAGTTCAGTTTAGTGTGGTTTAATTTTCACTGCTGAGAGTCCAAACACTGAAGAGCAAATCCATCGATGCGCAGCTCTACAAGTCCCGAACCATGCAAGCCAGTGGCGACAGCGGCGAGGAACGAACTTCACCAATTTGCGAAAGTGAAGGAAAAAAAACCTAGAGAGAAACCAGGCTCAGTTGGGCACGACAATTTCTCCTATGGCCAAACTTCTTGTGCAGAGCTGCAGTCTAGGCGCCGGAGGTTGGAGAACGCTGGATGTCAGCGAAGACTCGTCTGTCACTGGGGTCTCACAGGAATCAATCTCATGCTCTCCACTCCTCCATGACCACCACAGCAGCTGCTCAGGATACGGCCTGGTCCGGGATTATGGAAACCTTGGGATCATCTCTTCACAGGTCATGGATTGCATTACTGTTTATTGAATTGAATTGAATGTACTGTCATATTTTGGGTAAGCCCTAGTGTATAAGTGCTAGGCATGATTGGTGGGTACGACTTCCTGAACTATTTTTCCCTATCGAGGTAACTAGGGCCAGGGACGTTGGATGGTTATGCCTTTGGTGGTGCTTGGTGTTCACGCTACCCGCCTGACACGCATCGCCCCAAACTGTGTAACAGGTTCAGCTTCTGTGGTGCTTAGGATATGGTCCCCTAGTAGATCAACTCAACATAAACTCATAGTGATTGACTGAGGGGGAACATCTTGGTTACCCTCGTTACCTGCCACAGGAGTTAAATCTGCTGCTGAATGTGGGCGGGTTCGGCTATTCAGCCAAATTAATGAGCGGAGTGGCTACACCTGTGAGAGCTGTGCTCGCGAACTTCATATGCATTCTATTGGCCCATTTTTATATAAATCTGAGTGATTGGTGCTTCTAAGCAAATCCCCTAGTCGATCAACTCGACATAAACGTCATTCAAGTCATTTTCATTCACTTGACTGAATCCTCTGTCAATTTTATTAAAGATTATTTGTATAGCGCTTTTTGTAGTAATTTTTTTCCAAAGCAGCAAAGTTCACATTAATACATTTAAAAACAAAAGGAGAAAAAATATGGTGTATAGGGTGGACTCTACTGTATATGTAAATTATACAGTTACACAATCAGACTTTTTGGAAGAAGTAATATCTATGTATATATAACTGATCTGATTAATACAATAATTGAGAAAATAATTGTGCATATTGACCAAGAGTTTTGTCTTCGAAGTCCTTGCAGCATTGGGATAATCTATTCACAGGTCTTCTGGATTTATCTGGAACTGTACAATCTCTGGATCCTTTGAAATAAAAACATAAGCAAATGAAGGAGAATTAGTGTAGCTGCTTTTCATAATAGTTTTAAGCAAAAGATTTATGTAAGGGGTGGTGGCTCAATAGTTAGCACTGTTACTTTGAGTCCAAGCTGGGCCAGGTAGCATTTCTGTGTTAAGTTTGCATGTTTTTCCCGTGTTCGTGTGGGTTTCCTCAGGGTTCTCCGGTTTCCCCCACAGTCCAAAATTTTCCCGTGTTCGTGTGGGTTTCCTCAGGGTTCTCCGGTTTCCCCCACAGTCCAAAAACATGCAATATAGGTGAAATGGATAAACTAAAAATGGCCACAGTGTAGGAGTGTTTGTGAATGAGAAAGTGTATGGGTGTTTCCCAGCACTAGTTTTTACTAGTTAGTATACTCTCAGTGCTGGATTGCGGCAGTAAGGGCATCTGTTGCATAAAATATATGACAGAGTTATTGGCGGTTCATTCCGCTTTGACGACCCTTGATAAATTAGGGACTAATTATTAATGCAAATAATTATTAATGCAAATAATGATGTGTAGTCAATGAGATGTACTGGGGCACACAAGTTTTGGATGCATTGTGTATATGTCTTTAAGCTAGATTTAAACTGAGAGAATGTGTCTGAGCCCTGACCTGGCGTGGAAGAGAAGACACTGGTGAACAAAATAGTTTTAACAGGTTTTTTGATGCAAAAAATTGTTCTTGGTGCTTCATTCTGTCAATGATGCATTTTATTATGGCTAGTAATAGGCTAATAGTAAAAGCTTATAGGCTACTGTGAAAACATGCCTCAGAATGCTTGCTTTTGAATTTGCTATCTCATTTTAACCATGGGGGCGTCACGGTGGCGCAGTGGGTAACACGATCGCCTCACAGCAAGAAGGTCGCTTGTTCGAGCCTCGGCTGGGTCAGTTGGCATTTCTGTGTGGAGTTTGCATGTTCTCGGAACACCCGGGTTTCCTCCGGGTGTTCCGGTTTCCCCCACAAGTCCAAAGACATGTGCTATAGGTGAATTGGGTAAGCTAAATTGTTCATAGTGTGTGTGTGAATGATTGTGTATGGATGTCTCCAAGTGATGGGTTGCAGCTGGAAGGGTATCCACTGCGTAAAACATATGCGGGATAAGTTGGCGGTTCATTCCGCTGTGGTGACCCCAGATTAATAAAGGGACTAAGCCAAAAAGAAAATGAATTAATTAATTTTAACCACGTGAATGTATTGTCATTTATGAATGTATTTTTTGAACAGGCTGTGATGTTAAGTTGTGGCTGCAGCATTTTCTGAAAACAAATTAAAATACTCCATTTTTGGTTGTTCAAAACAGGACTAAGACATCATTTAAAACGGTAAAGGGTTTGCTTTTTTTTTATTTAAAAAAAGACATCTAGGAAGCACAGTCTGTCATCTCGGCTTGAGCTTTTTTTTAACTGAGCACCTCACAAAAAATCAATTAGTGTTAATCAATTAGCAATCCTCGCTTTCACCTGTTGCTGCTTGACTTTCGCCCCTATTTAGTTCCCTCTCGTCTCTTGTTTTTTGACAGTGTGTTTTGTGTGCTCGTGAGTTCGCTTGTGTCCTGATCTTGTTGTGAGTAATCATGTGTTGTTGTGTCTGGTTTCCCCAGACTTCAAGCGTCAGTTTATTTTGGTTTCGTTCTTCTTTTTCTGTATTTTGTTTTGTTACTTTGTCCCCTGCATCAGTCAACCTGCTTGCTGTGGTCCAGCCAGTCTGCCTCAGTTCCACCGACAGATCCTTCATCAGACAAATCACCTACTAGAACATCTTCTTATGCTGCCTCACACGCAAAGTCCGAGCGCATTGCACTGCTCATTCCCACAACCGGGTGGTGGTGCACAGAATCCAATTCTCTGGATCACCTGTTTTGAGCCTTTTGAACTACCCTTTTGAGGATTTTTTTTTTTTGTTGTTGATTTTGAAAGGAATAAATTTGTGTTCACCTGCAAATTGAATATGTGATCTTTTACCCTGACACTGTGTGTTTCGGGGGATTCTAATAGGGAAAACCACTCTCAGAAGCACTGTACTTCTGGGCATAGTGCCGGTGGACCAGCCAGTGTTAAAAATTTGCTGTCTTTATGCATGTAATAAACTGTTCTTTTTTTTAAAATACAGTTTCTTCCCTCTTTCCACACTCGACACTTTCACCTAAACATAGCTGGAATAACCCCTTTTTTAAATTGGTCATGAGAAAAACAATCAACAATTTATATAATTTACAGTAAGTTTCTTATTGGTGGAAGTGATTTGATGTTTACAAAATCAATATTTAAAATGGCTGTTTTTCAGTTATTTGCTGTTCTTCCGGTTTGATTGTAGCCAGATTTTTTTCTCAGTTGACCCACGGTTTGGCATGCACGTGATGTCTTTCTTATGTTTGTTTGCTTAAACTTTATTGCCTGTTCTGCTTGTCACAAAATGGAAATTAGTATATAACACTGTTGACATAAATAGAACCATATAAACGACTAAAAGCACACACATAATAACAGCACAAAGTAAGAAAATGACAAATTTTAAAAACTATCCTAGCCTCATACTCACAGTATTAACACTTTAGCCATTAAACAATGATCTGATTTAGAACAACTCCTGCAATTGTGTCAATTGACTTTTATAAGCATTTTTTTTCAGGCTCTAGGAATTTTAAACTTATGCCCTTAGCAACATTTCAAAAGTTCAGTGAAGGGGATGTCACCAGATCAGGATCTTGATTTCAAACACCCACACAATTTTAATTATTGTTATAGTGTTAATCAATTAAAAGTGAGTTAAATTACAGTGGTGTTGTATGTTTTAAATGTAAGTTAATCATTGTCCATCAGATTTTGTTATATCATCGTATAGTGATTAGCTCTCTGTTGTTTACAGTATGTTTTAGCTTGGTATGATCACAGGCTCTGGTGAAGATGTTTTTGCCAAATCCATCAGCATTGGGCAAGAGCATAACCTCTGCTGTTGTAGACCATGTTTAACTACATCTCTATTCACCCCGCCACAGACATTACAACTACAAGAAAGAGCACAACAAGCTAAACACATCAGAAAGTCATCAGCAAATTGTGTGTGTTATGAACTGCTGGGACATCTATTGGCAATATTTGGACATTATAATCTGCAAAACAAGTTGTGAAGTAGTATTAATGACTGATTGACACAATTATTTACTGCATTAGCCACACAATCACGGAGTTAAAGCAGCCATACACTGTGTTATAGCAGCAAGACTCTGGAAGTCTGACAAATTAGGCGCTGCATTTGGGTGCATGCCAAGTTTCACATTCACTGTATACAGCCCTAAAATCCCCATTAAAATTCCCCAAACGGGATATACTCAGTATTAATAATTAAATGCTACAAACTCAACTGTAATTTTTTTTTAAAAAGGCATAGAAAATAGCTATTTTTATCTCAATAATAATACAACATGGATTCAAATGGTACAGAAGTACTACTTGGAGCATCAGCTGCCTCACACCCCTCACACTGGTTACAGGCTATGCTTTCACAAAAAGCAACTCCAAAATTCCAGGGCTGAGTACCTGGATAGAAGAACACATGAGAAAACTTGGTTGCTGTTGGAAGAGGTGTTAGTGAGCCCAACAGAGTGTGATTACTATAGTGTCAGTGAGCACCGTCTTTTGAAAGAGAGGTTAAAGGTGCAGTATGTAAGTTTGACTCCCAGTGGTTGAACTAGGTATTGCATTCCTGGATCAAAACAGATGCAAGCGCAGGTTGCCAGATTGACGACACCAACAGCGTGGCTGATTTAAATCATGTTCTAAATAAAAGCAACGGCACACGATAGAAGGAATATTTTCCATATTAAAAGGAGTTTTTGTTCTAACCAACACCTCGAATTGATATATTAGAAACGGCTTCTATTTCTCACAGGTGAACAACAGGATAAACTGATCACCCCAGGTACACCTCATGTGCTTTATTTAGTGTTAAATGCTAATAATGTGAGTTTGAGTGCCATTTTACATGACATTTATTGCCATACTACTGAAAATAGTGGCAGATAGTTCACCTCAGATCTTGAAAATAAAATAAACCATTTGAAATTGAACTTTAGAACTGTGACTCACTATCAGTGAGTCAGCATGTACATTTAATAATGTTAAACAGGTTTAATATGTAATAAATAGGTTATAAACCTTACCATTTCCTGAATGAGTGCATATTCTGTGCTTCTGAATGGCTGTGTTTAAATTTCTGTCGTGTTTCATCTGGTGCAAACAGCCAAATTGCTTATCACTGCAAATCCCGTCACGTAACGTGTTGTTAGGACAAGCGGTTACAATGTAACCTGCTCAACTAATGTTTAGGTTCATAATATTTATTTGCTAATTAATAACCTCATGTGGGACTCTGAACTCTGGTGCTGAATTATAATTGGGTAAGCAGTTTAAAATTATAAAGAAATTATAATTGGGCAGGTTAAAAAAAACATAAACAAGACAGCATTCCGGCACGGAAAACACATTTTCAAAGCAGAATATCTGACTTCAGCATTGTTTTTCAGATAAACAAGAATGTTCACTTGGCATGTTTCTTAAATATCTGCAAACATATTATGGTATTTTTATGCTTTAGAAGAGTCAAAAACTTACATACAGCACCTTTAAACCGAGGTTAAATTAAGTTGAGCCTCTGCCATCAATATTTCTCAATGAAGATCAATCTGAAATTAAACTGAAATGAACTGTAACTGAAACATGAGTCTGCTGAAAGCTTGGAATGTCTGCCTTTACATGATTTTCTGTTTAATCCTCATTACCTTTAATTAGTTGCACACAGTCTGCCCCCTGCTGCTTTCACATGCAAAAGAGCACATTTCAAGCCCCCCACCGGTTTATCAAACAAAAGAGCTTGGCATTGTTATGCCAAATGTTGAAGTTTGTTTATTAAATTTTCCAGATATTTTCAAAGTTTATTGTGTTCATATTTGATCGATTTATCCATTTCTATCATATAGCAGTTGCAGATTCAGCCCACATAAACATGTTTTATTGTAGACCAATGTCACTGCAGTGATGGCTCCCACATGAACCCACATATACATTTGAATCATTATAGATCACTGCCACAGCACTGATGGCTCCCACTGGAGCTCACAAATACATGGCATCATTTTAGATCTTTTCTACCTCATTGTAGATCACTGCCACAGCAGTGATGGCTCCCTCAGGAGCCCACATACACATTGAATCATTGTAGATCACTGCCACATCAGTGACTGCTTCCAGGAGCTCAAATACACATTGAATCATCATAGATCACTCTCGCATAATAGATCTTGCTAGATCTCACTCTTGCATGAGTCCACATTGCATACACTTCCATATTTACATTTCACTACTGATACGTTCTCCCAATTTATTATTTGAAGCAGTAATCACTGCCGTCGAGACTCATATATCCATTGTATCACTGCAGATCACTGCTGAGGCTGACGGCTCCCACAGGAGTCTATATATATAGATACATATATATACATTTGAATCGTTATAGATCACTTTTAAAGCCCACGAATACATTGCAGAATTGTAGAACAGTGACAGCTTCCTTTGGAGCCCATATATACATTGCATTACTATAGATCACTGTCACAGCAGCAACAGCTCCCACAGGAGCACACATACAGTACAAATTACATCATTGTAGATCACTGCCTTAGCAGTGACTGCTCCCACAGGTTCCCACATATACATTGCACAACTATATCACTGCCTCAGCAGTGTCTGCTCCAGCCGGAGCCCACATGAAAAGGCATCATTGTAGATAAGTGCCTCGGGGGTGACAGCTCCCGTTGGAGCCCACATATACATCCAATCATTGTAGATCAATTCTACAACAGTGACTGCTTCAACGGGAGTCCACATATACACTGAATCCTGGTAGATTACTGCCTCAGCAGTGACAGCTCCTACAGGAGGCCACATACAGTCGTGGCTAAAAGTTTTGAGAATTACATAAATATTGGAAATTGGAAAAGTTGCTGCTTAAGTTTTTATAATAGCAATTTGCATATACTCCAGAATGTTATGAAGAGTGATCAGATGAATTGCATAGTCCTTCTTTGCCATGAAAATTAACTTAATCCTGAAAAAAACATCGTAACAAGTAATCGTCTTGTTAACTCAGGTGAGAATGTTGACGAGCACAAGGCTGGAGATCATTATGTCAGGCTGATTGGGTTAGAATGGCAGACTTGACATGTTAAAAGGAGGGTGATGCTTGAAATCATTGTTCTTCCATTGTTAACCATGGTGACCTGCAAAGAAACACGTGCAGCCATCACTGCGTTGCATAAAAAAGCTTCACAGGCAAGGATATTGTGGCTAGATTGCACCTAAATCAACAATTTATAGGATCATCAAGAACTTCAAGGAAAGAGGTTCAATTCTTGTTAAGAAGCCTTCAGGGTGTCCAAGAAAGTCCAGCAAGCGCCAGGATCATCTCCTAAAGAGGATTCAGCTGCGGGATCGGAGTGCCACCAGTGCAGAGCTTGCTCAGGAATGGCAGCAGGCAGGTGTGAGCGCATCTGCACGCACAGTGAGGCGAAGACTTTTGGAAGATGGCCTGATATCAAGAAGGGCAGCAAAGAAGCCACTTCTCTCCAAAAAAAACATCAGGGACAGATTGATCTTCTGCAAAAAGTATGGCGAATGGACTGCTGAGGACTGGGGCAAAGTCATATTCTCCGATGAAGCCCCTTTCCGATTGTTTGGGGCATTTGGAAAAAAGCTTGTCCGGAGAAGAAAAGGTGAGCGCTACCATCAGTCCTATGTCATGCCAACAGTAAAGCATCCTGAGACCATTCATGTGTGAGGTTGCTTCTCATCCAAGGGAGTGGGCTCACTCACAATTTTGCCCAAAAACACAGCCATGAATAAAGAATGGTACCAAAACACCATCTAACAGCAACTTCTTCCAACAATCCAACAACAGTTTGGTGAAGAACAATGCACTTTCCAGCACGATGGAGCACCGTGCCATAAGGCAAAAGTGATATCTAAGTGGCTCGGGGACCAAAACATTGAAATTTTGGGTCCATGGCCTGGAAACTCCTCAGATCTTAATCCCATTGAGAACTTGTGGTCAATCCTCAAGAGGCAGGTGGACAAGCAAAAACCCACTAATTCTGACAAACTTCAAGAAGTGATTATGAAAGAATGGGTTGCTATCAGTCAAGATTTGGCCCAGAAGTTGATTGAGAGCATGCCCAGTCGAATTGCAGAGGTCCTGAAAAAGAAGGGCCAACACTGCAATTACTGACTCTTTGCATAAATGTCATGCAATTGTCTATAAAAGCCTTTGAAACGTATGAAGTGCTTGTAATTATATTTCAGTACATCACAGAAACAACTGAAACAAAGATCTAAAAGCAGTTTAGCAGCAAAACTTTTGGCCACGACTGTATACTTTTTGTCACTGCCAAGCATTAACAGCTCCCACAGGAGCTGCATGTACATTGCATCACTGCCGCAGCAGTGTCTGCTCCTGCCGGAGCCATTTCTCTCTCATTCCCAACGCAGTACAGCACCCCTCCAAATTTACAAGTCTAGCTAAATTTTGGGGGGTCTGTGAAATCTGTCTGGCTGCAGTCCTGCTGTAAATTGCACAGGGTGTCTTTCTGAGCTCAGATCCCTTTCCCCAGACATCATACCAAATATGCATATTCTATTCAGTCAAATATCTGTGAGTGTAAACTCGTAAAACAATGATCCAGATTGTTTGTTTTAGCACAGTATGCTTGCTGGCTCCGGTGCAGCTTAGCCAAGTCCATCACTGCTGGGCAAGAGCATAACTTCTGCTGTTGTAGACAATGTCTAACTAGGTAAGATCAAGAAAGAGATTAAATCTTTAGTCTTTTCAACCAGTATTATAATTTCTTAGTTATAAAATATCAACAGAAATACTGGGATTGCAAACTCTGTAGTTCAGATATAAACATTGATGTTTATGTTAAAGATTAAAACCACAGTTTAAAGCAACTTAATGTTCCATATGAAGGTTTCAGCAATTACATTAAGCCAATAGGTGATAATAACCAACTATCAAAAGCGTGTCACAAAAAAATTCTAAATAAAACAAAAATAATTATTAATCTAGGAATGAGGTTGCACGGTGGCGCAGTGGGTAGCATGTTTGCCTAACAGCAAGAAGATCGCTGGTTTGAGCCTCGGCTGGGTCAGTTGGCTTTTCTGTGTGTAATTTGCATGTTCTCCCCGTGTTGGCGTGGGTTTCCTCCGGGTGCTCCGGTTTCCCCCACAAGTCCAAAGACATGTGGTATAGGTGAATTGAGTAAGCTAAATTGTCTGCAGTGTATGTGTGTGAATGAGTGTGTATGGACGTTTCCCAGTGATGGGTTGCAGCTGGAAGGGCAAAACATATGCTGGATAAGTTGGCGGTTCATTCCGCTGTGGCGACCCCTGATTAATAAAGGGACTAAGCCGAAAAGAAAATTAATGAATGAATGAATTTAGGAATGAAGCATTCTTTAGTGAGAAAGTTTTTTAGTGAGTTTTTGGATCAATGATTGACAATGAGACAAAAAATTTTATATAAGGATTTGGTGTTGTTGTTTTTTTACAAGAGTATGATGTTAAATTTATACAGTTAGCATTATCAGCAACATAATTAAAGGTTGTTTTTCTCATGTTAATCTATAACAACTGAATATTGAATAATTTATTTTTAAAAATGTGTTATTCAGCTGGTTATTTCTTGATTTATTTTTGTTAAAATCACAGGTTTTATACTTTATTTTTTTAAACCAAAAGTTCCTTGCTATATTGTTCTTGTAATGAATGAAAAGCTAGTCAAATTTTGTCTCCTGCCCTTTTTGCTGAACCTTTTTGCCCCTATATTTAATACCTGTCTATCTACTGTGTCCCTACAACCAGGGATGGGCAGTATTTATGATACATGTATTTCAAATACAAAATAGTATTTTGTAATTTGTATTGTATTGTATTTGATAGGGTTGATGAAAATTGGTTAATATTTTGTATCAAAATATTTTATTGTCTTGCATTTTTGTATTTTTAAAATACTGTAAAATACTTTGTAAGAAGTCTACATGATGACATCATAAAAATGCGGCCTCAGATTGGTGCTTTGTAAGTTATTTGCCTAGGCTTGAGATCAGAACAGAAAATTGATTAAGAATGTGGTCAATGCTTGGAGTATGGATAGCAATTATGCAACACACAAAGAATGTGTATAACAGACAAATGGCATGGGTATATTTGAATGAAATTAGTATACTGCACAATGCTAAGACCAGTAATTTATAATGGCAGTATAGTGTACAATTTGGTATCAGCATCTTATTCAGCAGCTTAAGCAATGAGATGGAATCAAATATCAGTCCTTAAGAACAGGATGTGGAGCCTTCAGCACATAATCATTCTCAGTCTCAGTGCTGCAGGTGGAAATGCAGAGAATGTTTAGAAATATAAAAGATGCTGAAGATGCTGTACTGGTGTTCACTAAGGGGTAAACTGGGACTCTTCCAGTTAAAGAAGAACTGAAAAATCTTGGGAGAATGAATATACTGTACAAATAATAGTAGCTTTGGATGAATTGCTGATGTAGATGCCAAGAAAATAAGACAAACAACATACAAATAAGTCCTACAGTGGCGATTCCTACACTACTTCATTGGCTGTTTCAAATGCCAGTAGATGATCTGTACAGTGTACAGTTAATGAAGAGATGTCAAAGTGGCACAATACAGTGTATGAGACACAAATATTTAATAATACTCCAGTCTATACAGACTGGTCAAAAACTCCAGACTCCTGTTACACACCAGCAGCAGGATGTATATGAAGAGTTTATTTGCAAAAAGAGATAACTCCATTTTTTAGAGATATCATGTTTTATGTTGTGCATTGAAGAGTACAATTGCAAAAGACATGATTTATGGAAATGACTAAAACTGGAGATTTTAGTAGTTTTCAGAAATCATGTTTTTACAATAAGTATAGAATATTTTAATTGCAAAAAAAAACCCTACATTTATTGAACAAAAAAATTAAATAACCTCTTCATATATCATCCTTTTGAAATATAAGACTGTTAAGAGTTCTTTACAATTTTATTGGCCACACAATGGATGGAAACACAATGAAGAGATATAGTACTATATTCCAACTCTATTATTCCAACTCTATTAACACATAATCTGCATTACATGGTTTTTACAGTGATTAAAGAGATCATCTTCAAGAGAGGACTTTCTGTATAAAATTTGAACAAAATTTATGTTAAAATGAAAGAGAAAGACAGTTTAATGGTGAAGGGATTGATCGAATATGCCTATTGATTGAAGGTTTGCGAAGAAATGTCATGCTCTCTTGTAAAAGTATTTTGTAGTATTTTCAAAATGCAAAATACAGTATTTTATTTTGATAAATTTGTGGCTGCTGTATTTTGTAGTTTATTTTGATACACGTAAAATTGATGTATTTGGTATTTTATTTTAAAATACATTTCAATCCCTACCTATAACCATCATAGCAGTTTAAAGAATTCCTTATTTGAGTCTGAAACAGAGGGACCAAGCCTTTTTCGGTGGTGGGTCCTTGATTGTGGAATGGTTTGCCTGTACATCTTAGAATGAGCCCGTTTATCAGTTTGCTATCTTTATCACTCTCCCTAAAATTAATTTGTTTTCCTTATCTTTTAACAAGCGTTATGCCCCAATCACAACAAACATGCTTCTGAAAATGTGAGGCGCATTACACTGCCTTTTTTTGTTGACAAAAAAAGCAATGCACTCTGCTAGACACCTCTTAAGAACTAGTGCCCTAGACTTATAAAACTTACCACAGATTACCAGGGAGTAGCAATGATTAAATTCTACATGATTCTTATGATTTATGGTAAAATTTTGTTTGCACCATGCTCGAAGTACCATGGCGTGTTTCATCAGTCAAGGTACAGAATCATGTGATTCAGGTCTGAAAGAAAATTTTTTGGTTGACTTTTTTTGTCTGCATTTTTTATGTTGGCAGACAACCACTGAATCAGCTGTCTTGATCCAGCACACAACTTTTCTGCTTAGAGTTCATAATTATTGCACTCTGAGACAGCATGATTATTGCACAGGCGTGCTTTAGGCTGGCCACTCTAAAATGTGCATTTTTATCACACAGCACAATGCCACAGATGTTGCAAGTTTTAAGGGTGCTGCAGGAATATCCACTAGAACTGTTGCCCGTGAATTAAATATTTATTTCTCTACCATAAGCTGCCTCCAAAGGCATTTCAGAGAATTTGACAGTACATCCAACATCTTCACCTCCAAGACTGTCTGAGACTAGCCACCTGGACAGCTGCTGCAACAATTGGTTTGCATAACTAAAGAATTTCTGCCCAAACCATCAGAAACCATCTCAGGGATGCTCATCTGCATGCTTGTCATCCTAATCGGGGTCTTGACCTGACTGCAATTTGTCATTGTAACTGACTTGAGTGTGAAAATGCTTACATTTGATGTCATCTGGCACTTTGTGTGCGAGTAGGCTCACTGGGGAAAACTAATATTGCTCAAGCCTCGGGGCCAGCTGTGAGCCAGCGCATCCGTGCCGAGACAACAAAGCAACTGGCAATGTGCGGTCTTGTCAGAAGCAAACAAGATGACCTGGGCTTCTCTGAAGCATGGCCATATCAGCTAGACTGCTCTGGTGTGGAGTCTCCATTCTCCTGGGAGCAGTTGAAATACACTACCGCAGCCATGCTGTCCATCTTAACCAGCACGTGTTTCCATTCCAGCCCCAGTAGGAACTGGCGAAAGCGAGAAACACTGCCAACAGCTCCAGTCAATTGATATGCCAATGCAACTGTCCGTGTTCAGTCCACGAACCTGCAGCTGCATGCTCATTGCACATAGCCCCCCAGCCTGTACTGGAAGCATCTGTCAGAGTGACAGCATGTCTGGACACTTGTTCTTTTTTTTTCTTTTCTTCTTTTTTATAGTGAAGCCAGCACTGAAGTGGTGTCATATGAACAATCTCAGTGGTATGATAGCTGCTGCAAATGTCATATGCCCTAGGAGCCTATGAAAAAACTTAAGTGGGATCATTGTCTTTCTGCCTAACTGTATCAGACAGGGCAGCACCAGCCTGGTGATGTTGGCTCTGGCTGTGAGAGACACAAATAACCCAAACACCTTGGACGGGGGTCTTGGCTTAGCTCTAAAGGTGGCGGTGCCTACCATCTGGGGAGTAGCCTCGTACCCACTGGCTGCCCCGCCATCGAGGGAGGTGAGTGCGGAACTGCACAAGGATCAGTGATGTGTGAGCTCACTGTGTGCTCCCAGGAAGAAGGGGGCGGGGGGCTGGGAGGATTTACCTCTTATATCAGCCCCTGTGTCACACTCCTCTACTTGGTCCGAAAGCTGGACCAGGGAGATGACAAATCTGGACCCACCACCAAAGCAGCCTGGAAAAGCAGAGCCATCATGTCTGACTCCTGATCCACTAACACGCTTTGAACTTCGGAGGGTGGTAGCAGGCCTGGTCTGTCATCTGAACATGACAGCTTACTCTCTGATGCCGCAATAGGCATCTGATATCTGGTGTCACTGAGTGAAAGCACCACAAATGGTCCAAGCTTGGATAAGGGTGCACTGTGGAGGTGTGGGGGGCTGCCGGCCTGGAGGCAACAGATAAGCCTCCACTGTACTCCTCAAATCTGCCCGAGTGCTCACCAATTTTGTGGGGAAAAACAGGGGTGGCTTGCCCTGTTGCAAGTGCATGCTGCAATCTCAGCTCCACAAAAGACATGTCCTCGCAGTTAGGGCATAAGCTGCCCTCGAGCACCGCATCAACATGCTGGACCCCCAGACATGTGATGCAGTTCCTATGCCCATCATCCAGAGATAGGAAATGGTCGGAACAGCATCTTGAAAAAGATGTGATGACTGACCGTGTTGCTCTCTTAGGGGAAAACTGCTCTTATATTAAACTACTCTTTTAGAAGTACCAAGCATAATGCCCAGGGACAGGAGAATCACCCAGCTCGACCGCCACTGTCTGCGTCATCACCCGCACTGGACCCACGAAGCTTGATCTCGCTGGATTCAGCTCAGCAGATGTTGTCTCTTCAGTCGCGTGAGGCTTCTAAATAGCGAATAGTTTGGCTTGCTCTCCTCCAGGTGTTGGCTATATACTCAGCTGATTAGATGAGCTGCACCTGTAGGAGCTGCACTCTGCCAATTCATAGTCACTCATTGGCCCATTTTCTTACTCTTCAGCGTGATTGGTCATCTAGTGATTCCTGATGTGTCAGTGACAATGCAGAAGTACCCGTTCTGAAGGGGAACTCCACAGGCCAGTGAAGCATTTCTTGAGAATTTTTTTTTTTTTGCAGTGTAAGGGGAAGCCAGATTATATGGAGTTATCTGTAATCAAAGGTCTGTAATCTTATTATTAAAAAATATACAATTTCTTCACATGAAGGAGAGGAGACCCCAGATAGAAGTCTTTTGGTCTAGAGCAGTTGCATTAAACAAAACACCAGTGTATACTGGAGATACAAATTTTTGTTTCAGACTATTAACTTTAACTTAATGTATGATTTAATTTATTTACCAATTATTAATTAATTTTATAATGTTGAATAGAGAATATAATAATGATAATCTTAAAAGGAGGACAAATAATCCACCTCAAGGGTGTTCCAGTATCCTGGCATGACATTTTAAAACTGGACAGTCCCATTTGAAACCGGGCAGATGACATCCTTATTTAACACCTTCTTATTGTCACGGTCACACAAGGAAGATAAGGAAGTGTAAACTTCAAGGGTGTTTATTCAAGTGATATGCACAATAGTAGTTAGGTGAAGTAGGCGAATTGTGTCGAAGAAGGTGAGCCATCTCACACACACCAGTTCAGCAGCACAGTTCAGTTCAAAGGCTATTGCCAACATAAGAACAGTCACTTCCCTTGAATCGGTGCATTGGCATTCACAGGAGGAGCACATCCATGGAAGAGCGTAGAAGAAGACAGAAGAGAAGACGAGGGGGACCATGCGTCTTTGATTCCAGCCACTGACTGAGTGGGTGAGGTGAGTATTTATGGTGTGTGGTGATTGCAGGTGCAGGTGCGAGTGATTAGTAATCAGGTGAGGGTTCACGGGTGTGGTGCGTGGTGGATGGTGAGTGAGCAGCGGGTGTGACAGTACCCCCCCCTCCACGGATGACTCCAGGCACCCTGGACTGGCGGCGGGGACGGCCTCGACCTCGGGGAGCTGGGCGTTCTGGGTGTCGGCGGTGGAATTCCTCGAGGAGGGTCGGATCCAGAATGTCGTTACGGGGTGTCCATGATCTATCCTCGGGACCGAATCCTTCCCAGTCTATGAGGTACTGGAGTTGGCCGTTCCGCCGCCGGGAGTCGAGAACTTCCTGGACTCGGTAGATGTTGTCACCGAGGACTTTGGTTTGTTCTGGAGGAAGAGGCAGTTCCGGTTCTGTGGAAGGAGGGAGAACTGGGTCAGAGTGTGGTTTGAGAAGAGATACATGGAATGTAGGGGAGATCCGATAGTGTGGAGGTAGGTTGAGACGATAGGTAACAGGGTTGATTTGGGAGTGTATGGTGAACGGTCCTATGTAGCGGGGACTCAGCTTACGGCAAGGCAGACGGAGGCGGATGTCTCTGGTGGAGAGCCATACCTTATCTCCTGGGTGGTATACGGGATTAGGTAACCTGCGACGATTGGCGGCGTCCATGTACCTCCGTACTGCCTGCTGAAGGTCGGTATGGGCTGAGTCCCACACCCTCTCACTCTCTCGGAACCAGTGATCTACCGCGGGCACTTCAGAGGTTTCGCCAGTCCACGGAAACAGGGATGGTTGATAACCTAGGATACATTGAAAGGGGGTTAGTCCAGTAGCAGCCTGACGAAGGGAATTTTGAGCATACTCAGCCCACGGCAGATACTGGCTCCTGGTGGCGGGTGCAGTACGTCCGAAGGTAACGGGAGATTTCTTGGATGTTTCGCTCGGTCTGTCCATTGGTTTGAGGGTGGTAACCTGAAGATAGACTGATGGAGGTGCCCAAGAGGTGGAAGAACGCCTGCCAGACCCTGGAGATAAACTGTGGTCCTCGATCAGACAAGATGTCTTTGGGAAGTCCGAAATTGCGGAAGACATGATAAAATAGAGCTTCAGCGGTTTCGAGAGCCGTGAGAAGTCCTTTCAGAGGGATTAATTTACAAGCTTTAGAAAAGCGGTCGACGACGACTAGTATAGTCGTGTAACCCTGCGATGAAGGTAGGTCCGTGGCAAATCTACCCCGATGTGCGTCCAGGGTTGGCGGGGAATGGGCAGTGGTTGTAACTTCCCTTCAGGCAGACGATGAGGAGTAGTGACGATGGCACAGACCGAGCGCCCTCGAACGTACTGGGCGACGTCTCTTGCCATGTTAGGCCACCAGTACTTCTGTTGGAGGAGTGAGAGGGTTCGCCTGCTGCCAGGGTGTCCTGAGCCTAAGGAAGTGTGGGTGCTGTCCAGGAGTTGAAGATGGTATCTGGTGGGTACATAGGTTAGTCCCGGAGGAAGTTCAGGGGGTGCTGGTTCTTCTAAGGTGGCGGAATGAATATTCTCATCCACTTGCCATAGTATGGGTGCCAAGAAGACTGATGAGGGTAGAACTGGTTCTGGAAGGTGATCATGGGGATCTGGAGAGTACATACGGGAAAGGGCGTCAGCTTTAAGGTTTTTGTGGCCGGGTCGGAAAGTGATTTGGAAATCGAAGCGGGCAAAGAATAGTGACCATCGGGCTTGGTGTGCATTAAGGTGTTTTGCACTGCGGAGATATTGAAGGTTCTTATGGTCGGTGACCACGGTGAAGGGGAACTGAGCTCCCTCGAGCCAGTGACGCCACTCTTCGAGGGCGAGTTTGATGGCAAGTAGCTCACGATCACCGATCCCGTAATTTTGTTCAGACAGGGATAGTTTCCGGGAGTAGTACGCACACAGATGAAGAGCTCGGGGTTCACCAGACCATTGGGACAAGACGGCACCGACTTCGGTATCGGCAGCACCAACCTCAATGATGAAGGCCTGTGTGGGATCTGGATGCCTAAGGATAGGTGCTGTAGTGAACTTGCGTTTGAGTAAGTTGAAGGTTTGACGGGCATCGGTATTCCAGGATAGAACTCGCCGTCCGCCTTTCAGGAGGGAGGTTAGAGGGGCCGAGAGGAGACTGTAATTACGTATGAAACGTCGATAGAAGTTGGCGAATCCAAGGAATCTTTGCAGCACCTTCACAGTCTTGGGTTCTTCCCACTTGGACACAGCGTTAATCTTACAGGTCTCCATGCTGACCCCCTCGGCAGTGATTACGTATCCGAGGAAGGATATAGAAGTTTTATGGAACTCACATTTTTCGGCTTTCAAGAAGAGTTGGTGTTTACGGAGACGTTGGAAGACTTGCTGTACATGGATATGATGTTTTGAAGAATTACGGGAGTATATGAGAATGTCGTCTATGTAGACAATAGCGAACTGGTGAAGAAAATCCCGGAATATTTTGTTCATAAAGTTTTGGAAAATGGATGGACTGTTGGCTAGACCATAGGGCATCACTTGATATTCATAATGGCCTGTGGGGGTGATGAAGGCAGTTTTCCATTCGTCTCCCTCTCGGATACGTATCAGGTTGTAAGCGCTGCAGAGGTCTAATTTGCTAAACATCTTCGCCTCCCGGAGTTCTTCGAGGGTGGCTGGAACGAGTGGTAGTGGGTAGGCAAACTTGACGGTTGCATCGTTGAGGACCCGATAATCAATGCAAGGCCGTAGACGTCCATCCTTCTTCCTGACAAAGAAGAAGCTGGAAGCAGCCGGTGATGTGGAAGGTCTGATGAACCCCTGATGGAGAGCTTCCTTGATGTAGTTCTCCATTGCGATGTGTTCAGGACGAGAGAGAGGGTAGATTCTTCGATGGGGCAGCTTAGCATCTGGCAGCAGGTCGATACTACAATCCCAGGACCGATGTGGGGGTAATTGGGTGGCCCGTTCCTTGCTGAAGATGTCTAGAAAGGGAGTGTAGATGGCCGGGATATTGACAGATTTGGGGCTGACAGCGCTTTCTATGGTGGTGGTGTGGACGTCAAGGGAATTCAGGTTTGGATCATGACCAGCAGGGGGAGTGAGATGACCGTGGTGTTTGCACGCAGTGCTCCATTCCAAGATCTCTCCGGTGTTCCACTCAATCTTGGGTTGGTGCTGTGCAAGCCAGGGTCTGCCAAGAATGATGTCTACATTCGCACGGGGTAAGACCAATAGAATTAATTTTTCATGGTGATTCAGCGGCGAGAGAATGGTGACTTCCTGGGTCCTCCGGGATATTTTGCCATCGCCTAATGGTGAGTTTTGGATGGTGGTGATTTTGTAGAGGGTTTCGCTACTCACGGAGGGGATATTATGTTTGGTAAGGAAATGAGATGAGATGAAGTTTCCAGCCGCTCCAGAATCCACCAGTACATGTATGGGGTAAGAGTTAAAATCAATAATTAGTTGTGCTTTCAGGTGAGGAATGTGAGAAACAGTAGGGGTTAGAGTGACTTTACTCACCATTAGGCGAGGCGGACAAACTGGACAGGCGTAGATGAGGTGAGACGCTTCCCCACAATACAAACAGAGTTTGTTTCTGATTCGGCGTTGTCATTCAGAAGTTTCCAGACGATAGGAATCGGTAATCATGGGTTTGTCGTCCTCCGGTGGTGGTGAAGGAGTGCTGGGAATGGGACCGTGATCAGAACGTGGTGGGATGGTACAGGCTGAGAGGTGTTGTGAAATACTGATGGCTTTCTTAATAAAGGTTTCTAGGTTGGCGTTGTCCTCATAGATGACCATGTGCTTACGAGTGCTAGGTTTTAAACCTCTACGATAGGCTGCTAGGAGGGCCACTAGGAGGGTTCCAGCCGCTACTGGCGGCGAGTGCTCGGATTTGCAGCGTGTAGTCATGGATGGAGGCGTTACCTTGGCGGAGAGTGAGTAGTTCATCGTGCACGGACAAAGGGGTAAGTGAGACTGCAAACACCTCTTTGAAGTGGTCAATGAAGGTTTGATAGGTGGCCACCACTGGGCAGCGGGCATTCCAGAGAGCATCCGCCCATTGGAGGGCTCGTCCTGTAAGAAGGGAAATCATGAAAGCAACTTTTGAGAGTTCGTTGGGAAATTGGTGATTGTTAGCCTCAATATAAAGCGAGCATTGCAGCAGAAAACCATTATAGGTACTCGGCTCGCCGGAGTAGTTCATTGGTCGAGCGAGGGGCGTGCTTGTATGAAAAGAGGGGTTAGTGCTGGCGTTCGGTGGGGCGGCTGGTAGGGTTTGCCGGAGAGAGTTTACCATGCTGGCGAATGGGTCCGGAGCGACTCCGGTCAGAGCAGCGTTAGTCTCCATTCGCTGTAGTAATTTGCTGGGCTGGAATCCTGTCACGGTCACACAAGGAAGACAAGGAAGTGTAAGAGAAGACGAGGGGGATCATGCGTCTTTGATTCCAGCCACTGACTGAGTGAGTGAGGTGAGTATTTATGGTGTGTGGTGATTGCAGGTGCAGGTGCGGGTGATTAGTAATCAGGTGAGGGTTCACGGGTGTGGTGCATGGTGGATGGTGAGTGAGAGCGGTGATTGGGACTAGGAGAAGGAGCAGCGGGTGTG
The DNA here is from genome assembly GCA_903798115.1 of Danio jaintianensis. Taxonomy (NCBI): domain Eukaryota; kingdom Metazoa; phylum Chordata; class Actinopteri; order Cypriniformes; family Danionidae; genus Danio; species Danio jaintianensis. The sequence goes on along the minus strand of CAIGQV010019101.1, from coordinate 13,866,784 downwards.
ACACTTATCACCTTGCTTTGTTCAAATGCTAAAAAGTGGAGTGATGGAATAACTGCTTGGGTTTAACTTCTTTTGAAGAATATTAACAATACAAGCCTTTTCTTATTTGGCCATCTCAACCATTTTAAATTTACGGGTGCTGTTAAATCCCATAGAACTAAAGTAAATTAGTTAATTGTTTTGGGTCACTGCCAGAGCAGACAGAAATACATAAATTCTATGTATTTATGTTTACTTACTTTATGCTGAGAAACAGGCTGGGCTGCGTTGTCCAGCAGCCCACTAGGAAAACTTCTGATGCTCTCGCTGTGCTAATATTAATAGGGGATACTTTGTGGCCATGTGTGAATATTTATCGTCTGCTATTTAAAAGAAGTTTTTTTTTGTTGTTGTTGTTGTTGTGAACCATTTGCTATGTTTTCTTATATTCTTTATCTATGAGTTGGGGAAAGTAATGTAATCTTGCTAAATTGGTGGTAGATTAGGAGATTCCCCCCAAAAATGTGTAAAGAGCTTTGAGTCTCCAGAAAAGCGCTATATAAATGTAAGGAATTAGTATTGTTGTTATTATTGGTATTATTATTATTATTATTAAATTATCTGTTTATTCATGATTCTTGAGTGATAATTGTTGCCTAAATTAAGATCAGGGTCACTAACAATTATGTTTTGCGAAAATTGTCACATAATATTTATAAAACATCATGGGCCATGGGAAAAAAAAAGTGAATATTGTTACCATATAGTTACCTTTATGTAGTCCTTATATAGTTACCTTTATTTAGAATATGTAGCTAGATTATATAGTTCATTCATTAATTTTCCTTCGGCTTAGTCCCTTTATTCATCAGGGGTCGCCACAACGGAATGAACCGCCAACTTATCCAGCATATGTTTTACACAGCGGATGCCCTTCCAGCCGCAACCCAGTACTGAGAAACACCCATACACTCACATTCACACACATACACTACGACCAATTTAGTTTACTCAATTCATCTATACCGCATGTCTTTGGACTGTGGGGTAAACCAGAGCACCCGGAGGAAACCCACGCCAACACGGGGAGAACATGCAAACTCCACACAGAAATGCCAACTGGCTCAGCCGGCACTCGACCCAGCGACCTTCTTGCTGTGAGGCGACAGTGCTAAACACTAAGCCACCGTGCCACCCTCAGAATATATAGTATTTTATTTATTTTCATACTTATGTGCATGATCTGAATTCCGCTTTCAAAATTTGCTAACATTTTTGTGGATTAAAGGATTAAACTTTAGTTCACCCAAAAATTTAAATTATGTTACTTATTACTCATCCTCATGTCCTTTCAACCCCCTGAGACATTCATTCATCATTGGAACACAAATGATGATATTTTAGATCAAATCTGAGAGCTCTCTGATTCTCCATAGACAAAAACGGTCGCGAAATAATGAAGAGAAGATATAAGCCAGGGGTGCTCAACCCTGTTCCTGGAGATCTACCTTCCTGCAGATTTCAGTTGCAACCCTTATCAAACACACATATTTACAGTTTTTCTGGGGCAGTATGGATTGTATGATTAGAGTTGAACCACTGAAGTTACATGGAATGTTTTTACCATGTTTTTGGTTCCTTTTCTGAACTTTTTCTGTCTATTGAAGGTACGAGAGCTCTCTTAGTTTATGTTCCGAAAATGACCAAAGATCTCAGGTTTGGAACGACATAAGGGTGAGTAATTAATAACTGAATTTTCATTTTTGGGTGAACTAAACCTTTAATGTATATGTACATGCTTAACATTCTATAACACTGTTAATGTGACACATTTTCATTATCTAAAGGTCAGTATGTGTACTTCTCATTTTATATTGCGAAAAAAATGCAGTCCATCAAGTGTTTCTAAAGATTTCAACAACTGCACTCTTTTTCTGTTTGTGTGTGTGTATGTGTATTCAGCTAATGGACTAGTTCGGGACCCAGACATACCCTCTACATTGCTGACACATGTAGGAAGAATTACTCCTATTGTCACACCCATGACGGGTCCATATCCTGCACCAACTACTGGCAATGCTGGCAGAGAGCATGTTGCAGCTAACGGGATTGTGCAAGGATTGCATGCCAATACTGCTGTTCCAGGTATACCTGGCAGTGTTACAGGAGTGCCAAACAACGGAGCAGTTGCAGGTCATCTGGGCAACACAACAGTTCCAGGATTGTCTGGGAATGGTGTCGTTCCAAGAGTCCCAGTCAACAACGGACAGCAGCCTGGCATTGCCGGAATGAGTCCACATTCTGGCATACCCTTCCAAAACATTGCCCCTCCATATACTGGACCACTCAGCTTCCTACTGGCTAGCGACTCTCGTGCTGAAGTCTTTGCTGACAGTTTCCTGTTTTGGTTGGACACAGTAGAGATGGTTCGAGTAGCAAGCCACACTGCTGTATATTTTTCTGGCTGGGCATTACCAGTTTACCTTTTCTGTTTTTTATCTACAATGCGAATAGTCCTAACACCTCACAGTCCCCTCCTCTCGCCATTGGGTGTGCTCCTTCAGGACCTCCCCTTCTTAGTCATGAGAATGGCATTGATTGGCCTTTTTGGTTTTGTAACACCACTGCTATATGTGATGAAAAATCTGTTGGTCTGTCTGGCCTACATTTACTTTAACTTCATGACAAAACTCAGGATATTCAATACTGAGAGGTTGTTCTAACTAAACTGCTATGGAAAATAACACCAAGGGTGCATTTCCAAAATCCATTGTTAGACAACTAAGATTGCAAGTGCCCTTGCTACAAACACTCCTTGTGTGGTTGGAACGATACCTCTAGACCTGTGGTTGGAACCATAGATCCTGGGTGTGTTCTATTCTGAGTTATCTCCCCTATGCCTTATTCATTTCCCACACTTCACCATTAATTCTGAAGGATTTTTAGAGCTTAAAGATGCTGTATGAAAGTTTTTGACTCTTCTAAAGCATAAAAATACCATAACACGTTTAAGAAACATGCCAAGTGAACATTCTTGTTTATCTGAAAAACAATGCTGAAGTCAGATATTCTGCTTTGAAAATGTCTGTTACGTGCCAAAATACTGTCTTTGTTTTGGTTCTTGTAACCTGCCCAATGCCAATTTAGCCAATTATATTTTAGCACCCCGGGTTGCCTTGTTGGAAAACTGCGTATTTCATTCATTCAGTCAGGAAGGCTCTCAAAGCATGTGCCCGTGACCGAAATGCAAAATAAGTCACAGATTCAGAGTTCCACATGAGGTTATTAATTAGCAAATAATATAAATATTACGAACGTAAACATTAGGTGAGCAGGCTACATTGTAACCTTGTGTCCTAACAACACTCTACATGACGAGATTTGCAGTGATAAGCAATGTAGCTGTTTGCACCAGACGAAACAAGACAGAAATTTAAATACAGCCAATCATAAGCACAGAATATGCACTCACTCACTAAATGATAAGGTTTATAATCTAATTAATACACATTAAACCTCTTTAACATTATTAAACATACTTGCTGAATCACTGATATGTGTTTGTTTTCAGTCACCGTTCTAAAGTTCAATTTCAAACGGTTTATTTTATTTTCAAGATCTGAGGTGAACTATCTGCTGCTTCTTTCAGTAGTATGGCAATAAATGTCATGTAAAATGGCATTCAAAACTCACATTGTTAGCATTTAACACTGAATAAAGCACATGAGGTGTACCTGAGGTGATCAGTTTATCCTGTTGTTCAGCTGCAAGAAGTAGAAGCCATTTCTAATATATCAATTCGAGGTGTTGGTTAGAACAAAAACTCCTTTCAATATGAAAATATTCCTTCTATCGCGTGCCGTTGCTTTTATATAGAACACGATTTAAACCAGCCTTTAGGCTCTATCGTCAGACTCGCTCCTGTTGGTTCTCTATCTGGCAACCTGCGCTTGCATTTGTTTTGATCCAGGAATGCAATACCTACATACGGCACCTTTAAAGTTGTTCACATTTTTACTACAGTTTAGTTTAACAATCATCTGAATGAAAATTGTGCTCCCTTCTTAGTGCCCTCTGACAAAACTTATGCCATTTTGAATGTAGCCGTGACGTGAAGTAAGGTGACTTTTACTATTTAGCCTACATAACAAACAGAAATTGGGAAAACAAAACTTATGTAATGGTACATTCATAGACGTAGTTTTAATTTAGATTTAAAAGATATATATATATATATGTATATGTGTGTGTATATATATATATATATATATATTTTCTTATTTATTATTATTATTATTATGAGATTAAGCTACATGTTATTGTGAGGAGTTTCATTAACAATAGTAGAAAAAAATATATAATATTCTCAATAATACTTGAAAATAAAATAAAATGTCTTGTTTCAAATAAGTATGGAGGAAAAAGATAGATGAATGCAAACAGACAAGCTAATTGTTTATAACTCAATCAAAAACACAAGAAATTTGCATATGCCAGTCATGAAGTTGGCATGTAGGTACACATATTTTCACATTTATTTTGGTCTTAGTACATCTGACCATGAGCGTGAAAGCTGGCGTATACATAGTTTTTGTGCGTACACATCATTAATACATGAGGCCCCGGGGTGTTAAACTTTTCTGGAGGGCCACAGCTCTGCACAGTTTAGCTTTAACCCTAATTAAACAAACCTGATCAAACTAATTCAGGCTTGTTTGAAACTAATAGGTAAATGTCTTGAAGCAGGGCCTGAACTACACTTTGCAGACCTTTGACAGCCCTGCTATACACTATGCACATATACAATAAGCATTTATGCACTTACACACTCAAACATGTAATGTATGAGCTTAGTGTCATCCTAAATTGAACACAAATGGGTTTTTTTTTTACTAATGGAAGTTCCCCAGTCGACGTTTAACTGTTGCCAAAATAGTGAAAAAATTTCCAAACTACCAAAACCACCATAGGAAGGTGGCATAATCGCTTCATTCATTCATTCATTCATTCATTCATTCATTCATTCATTCATTCATT
>CAIGQV010019101.1:13842680-13855969 GCA_903798115.1 Danio jaintianensis | reverse complement strand
ATAATAATAATAATAATAATAATAATAATAATAATAATAATAATAATGGCGACACTGTGGCTCAGTGGTTAGCACTGTCGCCTCACAGCAAGAAGGTCGCTGGTTCGAGTCCCGGCTGGATCAGTTGGCATTTTTCCCTGTGTTGCCGTGGGTTTCCTCCGGGTGCTCTGGTTTCCCCCACAGTCCAAAGACATGCGGTATAGGTGAATTGAGTAAACTAAATTAGCCGTAGTGTATTTGTGTGAACGAGAACGTATGGGTGTTTCCCAGTGATGGGTTGCAGCTGGAAGGGCATCTGCTGTGTAAAACATATGCTGGATAAGTTGGTGGTTCATTCCGCTGTGGTGACCCCTGATCAATAAAGGGGCTAAGCCGAAGGAAAATGAATAAAGTTACCTGTTTTAACACATTTTTAATCTGTTTTAATCATTTTTAATTCTTTTAATCATTTTTATTTTCTTGTTTCTTGTATTCTTGTTTATGTAAAGCACTTTGAATTACCATTGTGTGTGAAATGTGCTATATAAATTAACTTGCCTTTCCTTGCCTTTTTTTTTTAAGTCAAGTAAAGGACAATTTAAGTTAAAATGTAATATTTAAAATAGGAGTATTTGGAAGACACATTTACAACACTGTTTTCTAAAGAAGCATTATATGGCCCCACCCTCTTTGTCTCATGTTCTAGAGGTCTGCAAAGTCCAGCTCTCACAGTGTTTTATTCTGCACCCAAACACTCCCGCTATTTGTTCACTTTTTTGTCACCCTACTTATAGAAGACAGTATGGATTGTTACAACTTAGAAGAACTGTCAATAAAATCTACAAAAATTGTATGTGTTTCTTAATGGGTTATTACCAATATGTAAAAGGAAGGCCACATGTAGGTCACTAATAGAATTTTCTGTAATTATGTGACCTTTATTCGTGTGTGTGTGTGTGTGTGTGTGTGTGTGTGTGTGTGTGTGTGTGCGTGCGTGTGCGTGTGCGTGTGTGCGTGTGCGTGTGTGTGTGTGTGTGTGTGTGTGTGTGTGTGTGTGCGTGTGGGTGTGTGTGCGTGCGTGTGTTTGTGTGCACCGTGCCATTATTCATTAAACAAACATTAGTCCAAAATGGAAAAACCATGTTTGACAAACTTAGAACACCCATACTGTTAATATATGAATTAAGAGAGTAAATAATATTAATATAATAATAATAATAATAATAGATCAGAATACACTGGACATTTAACAATCAACATTTTAGGATAGAACAGTAATAAACAAAAAACAAAAAAAACTAAAATAATCAGTATATTTACAATGATTCATTTATATTAGTCTAGGTGTGTGTGTGTGTGTGTGTGTGTGTGTGTGTGTGTGTGTGTGTGCGTGCGTGCGTGCGTGCGTGCGTGCGTGCGTGTGTGTGTGCGTGTGTGCGTGCGTGTGTGTGCGTGTGTGTTTGCAAGTGCATCACTTGTTGATGTTTTTATTGGTCTCCTCTCTCTTTTTGTGACAGGCATTAACGTATTGTGCTGCTTGAAGGATACAGTCCGTTTTTTTCCCCCTAATAAATATTGCAGTTGTGTTTTATTGTCTGACTCTATGAATTGAGGGTAAATGCTCTGTAGTTTGGGGTAGAATGTTTCTCTGATGTGCTGGTAGTTTGTGCAGCGGGTGAGGAAGGGTTCCTTCATCTCCACCTCTGCCTAGGCACAGTCTCTGTGTCTCTCTCTCTCTCTCTCTCTCTCTCTCTCTCTCTCTCTCTCTCTCTCTCTCTCTCTCTCTCTCTCTCTCTCTCTCTCTCTCTCTCCACAAAAGTAGGGTCAAGTGTACAGTAGCTGCTATATTCAGCCATGCTGGGAATAGCAAAATAGCGAATATATATTTTCGTTATCACTGTAAAGTATTCAATTTGTATGGCATATTCTTCAAAGCTTTCAGAATCTTGCATTTTTGTAAATGTTTGGTTTTCTGTATTTTTTTTTTAAATAGAACATGTTAACAGATATAATGCAGGAGTAATCACTTAACAAAATATTAAAGTACTATATTGACAGTGCCCACACCGGAGAACCTTTTACCCTTTTACATATGAGACTTTAATCTTATTACATAACTAGGTTTCTCTGTTACAGAAATATCATGTACTATTTTTATCCAGTCTTCAAGATTAGGCACAACTGGTTGTAGCTATGTTCTAGTGATCGCTTTTTTATGTGCAATACTGAGGACTTTAAACAGGTAGATTTTTGGAAAGATCACAGAAAACCAGACTAAGGTGCAACACTTCAAAGGAAAAGAAAATTTGAGTTTTGAAAATTAGAACAGTTCAGAAGGATAGTTCTAAAAATTGTGGAAATTATTTATTATGGCAGTCTACCTTATTCTCACCGCACTGGAGCCAGCTGTCTAATCTCTGGGATTGATGATTGAAATGTATGGTCATTCATGCTTGTGTAAAAGAATGTGGGAGGAAGCAATTCCTGTGATTGGGGTGGTCTCTCTGTGTTGAAAGGACTATTTGTGAGGCAGTGTTTAAGTAATAGTTAATGTGTGTATCAATAATTACCTGTTTAACAATTATCTGTTTCGTATCTACAGAGTTAAAGAATCACAAAGTCTCCAAACAACCAGTTGTAAAAATCACCACGTTTCAGACTGGTGGGCTAGAGATGAGCCAGATTAATTTACAGTATATGGAAAATATCCATAACCAAAACTGTGTAAACACATTGCATAACACCAAATACACAAAATCTTTTAACCAACATTATGTTACCCCTTTAGGGGCGAGACGGTGGCTCAGTGGTTAGCACTGTCACCTCACAGCAAGAAGGTCGCTGGTTCGAGCCCTGGCTGGGCCAGTTGGCATTTCAGTGTGGAGTTTGCATGTTCTCCCTGTGTTAGCGCGGGTTTCCTCCGGGTGCTCCAGTTTCCCCCACAGTCCAAAGACATGCGGTATAGGTGAATTGGGTAAGCTAAATTGGCCATAGTGTATGAGTGTGAGTGTGAGAGTGTATGGGTGTTTCTCAGCACTGGGTTGCAGTTGGAAGGGCATCCGCTGTGTAAAACATATGCTGGATAAGTTGGCGGTTCATTCTGCTGTGGCAACCCCTGATGAATAAAGGGACTAAGCTGAAGGAAAATGAATGAATGAATGAATGAATGAATGAATGAATGAATGAATGAATATTACCCCTTTAGGGGTAACTTTGAAAACAGGAAATTTAAAAATATTACACTTAAATACAATTTAAAGACTTGTTTTTACTCTGTAGCATCTAAGTGATGCATGCATGTTATTTTACACTTGTGTTTTATTTACTTATTTCCCTATATTTAAACTATATTCCCTGTTTATTTTATTGTAAAGCACTTTTGATCAACTACAGTTGTATTAAAAGTGTTCTCTATAAATAAAGCTTGCCTTGACTTGTCTTTAAAATAAAATTTCCAAATAAGTTATCCTGATCTGTTTGTTAAGAGGTTGATAATTAACCTATACTTAACACAGTTTGGAATGTGTTATCTTTTAGTTTCTGATCTATTTTTCCATACATCCAGACACCAGCTACTTCCTTATCTACAACGAGGACCACAACAAGTGTGTGCATGCCTTGAGTGCAACTATCCTGCAGACTGCACCATGCGATATGTCTTCTGAGGGTCAACGTTTCCGATGGGTTTCCTCTTTACAAATTATCAGCGTCTCTTTTAAACTCTGCTTGGGGGCCCAAAACATCAAGGACTGGGTCAAAATTATCCTTGTTCCCTGCAATGTACTTAGTCCCTTGCAAATTTGGGAATGTAAGAATGAGACACTGTTTGGTTTAAAGGGTCAGCCACTGCACCTGAACTATGGAAATCGAAATGAGCCAAACATGATGTTGTACAAGGGAACAGGTACTTGGAGTCGCTGGCAGGTGTATGGGACTAAAGACGATTTGTGCTCTCATGGATATCAAGGTATGACTAAAATTCCAGCAATTATAATCTTGCAAAAACGCTAATAATGTTTTTTATTGTTTAGATCTAATATAAAACAGTTCACTTGCTTTCCCCTTATTTTATTTCTTTATTTTCTGCAGAGATATATACAATAGGCGGAAATTCATTTGGAAAACCATGCCAGTTCCCATTTAAATTTGCTGACAAGTGGTATGCGGAGTGTATTGTGGAGGGCAGATCAGATGGCCAGCTGTGGTGTTCCACAAACACAGACTATGACACAGACAAAAAGTGGGGCTTTTGTCCAACCAAAAGTGAGTAATTCTGCCTTAAGAAAACATTGCAGGTGCTTCTTACAAAATAATCTCTTGGACAAGCTTTTTTTTTTTTTTTTTGCAATAGCTAAAAAAAATAACTTTATTATACTCTAGATTCAATGCATTAGATTTATGAATTAACAGCTTGGGAAATTCAAACTTCAAAACAGAACTTTCCGTTTTAAGATCAATTTGAATTATTTGGAATAAAAATACTAGGTACACCAGGAGCTAGTTCAGAACATACAACCACAATTATGGGGAAGACTTGAAAATTATTACGATTATTAAGAAAATTATTATGATACCCTCAGAAGGGTGGTTAGCCACAGAAGGTTAGTACGAAAATGGCTGGTGGGGCACAAAATCCAAGCTGTATCCAATTTCAGTGTAAAATTTTTAGTCTCTGATGATTTGGTCCCTTGTGAAAAAGAAGTATTGTAGCGAGTGAGGTGGGGCCAAGAGCTGTGAGGGCATGCAAGGCTGGTGGTGTGAGTGCTTAAGACCATCACCTGTGCGCTCCTCCTGTCTCGAGTCTCACGGAGGAGCTCTATAAACTTAAAAAGAGCAGAGACAGCTGTGGAAGATGAGAGAGGACCAGGTCTGGTAACTTTATGTTTGTTTTGCTTTCAGTTTGTTTTTTCCTTATTAAAAAAAAAAGAAAAAAATCTTGGGGTTTGGTTTTTCAAACACATTGCCGCTTGGTCCTCAACCAGCTGAGAGAACCTCACTCGCAGTGCCTGGTAACAGCACTGGCTGCCTCTCGGTGGATGGCTTTAGAATTCCCATCCTCGGCTGGAAGGCTCCGGCACCTCCGGCTCACGGGTGCCTGGCTGTGAGCCCTCTGTTCACTCGCACTCTCTGCTCCTCCCCATTGTGATATCAACCCCCAAAGAGAGCTCGGACCTCCCGTCCTTGGAGGAGGCTTGAGGCTTGACTCAAGCTCCAAGTATGAGTTCCCCCAAACCCCCCTTTTAATACATTTTGAAAAACAGAGGAGGAGAGGGGGAGGTGGAGAGTTGCCAGAACAAAAGTTGACTGAAACAGTGCAAAGACTGCTACTTATATACACACGTGATGATTGACTGACCCACCTGACTGATCAGGCTCCTCCTGAACTTACATTAGAAACTTCATTTCACAAGTTCACCTGCTCAATCAATTGTGTCAAACATGGAAAATTATTTTGGTGTTGCTGTCCTGAAGCGGGGGGCCCAAGCTCTCAACCCTTGAAGAGAGCTCGGACCTCCCGTCCTTGGAGGAGGCTTGAGGCTTGACTTGAGCTCCAAGTATAAGTCCATCAAAAAATAGCTAATGAATGAGGACAGCAAACCGGCCAAAAAAGTGAGTTGGTAAGGAAGAATTTAGGATATTTAACCTTCCTCTCAGAATTGGATTGTTATTGATTGAAACATGAAACCATATTGGTTTTCTAAAGAGGGTTACTGCTGCGACAGTAACACTGTTATTGATTAAAATCTGAAAAAAAAAAAAATGTTTTGAAGAAGAAGAAAGAGACTGCTGTGGCAGCCCAAAAATAAAAATAATAATAATTAATATTAATAATAATAATAATAATAATAATAATAATTATTATTATTATTATTATTATTATTATTTAAGTCGAGTGAAATTACTGCTCTGGCCAAAATATTGTTATTAATTGAAACCTGAAAACTAGATTTTTTTTTTATTAATATTAATAATCTTTGAAGATTTAAGAAATATTAAGAATTATTTAAGATAAGTGAAGTTACTGCTGGGACAGTAGCGTTGTAATAATTAAAATCTGAAAATGAAAAAAAAAGTTTTGAAGACAAAGAAAGACCGCTGCGGTTGATAAAATATAAATTATTTGAAATGAGTGAAGTTACTTCTGCGGACACCAGAGAAATACAGAGAGTGAGAGGAGGGAAATTGGAACACTGGGTGGGTATAAATAAAATAACCGGATAAACTGAGCCACACTGCCACTGGGTAAAGCACCAGGTTCTTGAGATGGAACAATAGGTGGCTAGTACCTAGACAACAGAAAAATTGGGACAGCTCGGTGGAAGAGGAAGGAATTATGTGCATACTCAGCCTGTGACAATTATTCACTCTAGGGCGAGGGGTTTTGATTTTATAGACAGCAGAGGAATCGACCAAGGTCCTGGTTGGCCCATTCAGCTTTACCATTAGTCTGTTAGTCTGTCAATTCAACAGGATCATCCTGAAACACTGAAAAGGGGCAACAAAAACAGCAGAACCAAGACATTGGACATGACATGACATGACATGACGAACTCCTGGACTTTATGGTATTTTTAACCCAGTCAATTTGAGGATTATGTTTAGTTAAAGTGTGACCAAGAATGATGAGTATCATAGGAAAATGAAAGATAAAAAAAAGTAATTGTCTCTTGGTGGTTGCTGGAAGTGGTGAGACTCACAGGAAGGGTGGTTTGGAGAATCCTCGTAAGAACATGACGGTCTAAAGCATAGACAGTGGGGGAATCTAAAGTATAACAGACTGGGAAGATTTTGTCCCCCTCAGCCCCAAGAGTTCACCAGAATGGAACAAGAAATGTCTGACTTCTCATAGTGCAGGGTGATGGGTAGCAAGATGTGTGTGTTAGAGGATGGCGATAGTGAAGTCGCGCACACCAGAAGTCCCTGGTGGCTCTTGGTACGATATTGTGCATGAGCCGGCACATCTTCATGTGCTTGTCCAAACTAATGGCCTGCTCCACTAACAGATCAAAACTCGAGGGTAGTTCTCATCCTTGATACTCTACTTTAGGCCAAAGAGGAGATGAGCAGCCTCATTCAAGTCAGATGTTGCAGAGAGAGTGTGGACATTATTTCATAGTCTGCTGCCGAGAGCTGACCCTGGCAAAGTGAAAACATAAGCTGAGACTCTTCTCTGTCAAAGACAGAATGTCAAAGACTTTTATCATTTACCTTTTGAAAAGGTCATATCTTCCACAAACTCCTTTATCTGCTTCCCAGATGACCACTCTCCAGTCCCTTGGTTGCCCTGACAGAAAGGAGATAGCTAAAGCAATCTGGGCCTGGTCCTCTAAATAAGTGAAAGCTTGGAGGGAGAAAACAACCTTGCACTGAGTGAGAAATGCCCTGGAATGGGTGGATAGGGATCTCCTTTGCTGGATACATGTTGGATTTATTATTTTTTTGTGTGATGAGACAGAGAAAGGAAAATTGGACCCAGATACAAAGGCTCGGTGTCTTGAATTTATTTGAAACCAAAAGGGCAGAAAAAGATAACAAAAGAGTGTGTCGATGGCCTTCTGAGGTGTTGCAGAACTGGCGATGAACAAAACTAAAAAGAGCTCCTCCAGCAGAGAGGGGATGGGCTATAGCAGCGAGCCTGGTGGAGCGAGGTGAGTGTAGACCCCTCACAGAGCAACCAACACCTGAACAAGCAGATAGAGAGGATGAGGATCGACTGGCACAGCCGCACTAGACCATAAATAAACCACTGAGGAATAGGATGAAGGACTGAACAGAGCACAGAATGTAGGCTGTGGGAACACATCAGACATAAGCAAACAGCAGTGAAATAATCAAGCACTAGACTCAAAAACACAGAGACATAAATACCATTAGTATTAAGTCAAGGACATGCAGCTGTGTATCAGTCAGCCCTGAATGTCAGAATAACTAGCAAGTATGCTTGGAGAACCCAGATAATAATAGTACCCAGAGAGAGCAAAAACAAATAAAAGAACTCAAGACAATTAAAGACATATATGCACTCATGATTTATTAAATTAATTTAATAATTAATTAAATTAAATTAAAATTAAAATATATTTTGGAGAAATCTGAAAACCTGTAACCATTTATTTTACCCTATGAAAAGGTATATACTTGATAATGCTTGCATCAAGTATGCTGTATCATCTCATGGATAAACTACAGGGGTTCGACAATGAAACTGAATCACTGAAAGGGATGTTCGGGTGCTAACCTGGATTGTATCCAAAAGCTGTCCAACTCACTACAGAATTAAATGTGAACCCCAACTCTCCTGTTTCCACCAAAACTGTTTATCAAGAGCTCCACAGGGTCAATATACATGGCAATGGCAAATTCTGGTTTCAGTGGTGTCAACAGCAAAAATCTTGGGCTGTGGCGAATGTGAAAAATGTATTGTTGTCTGATGAGTCTACCTTCACTGTCTTCCCTGCATCTGGGAGAGTTACAGTGTGGAGAAGCCCCAAAGAAGCATACCACCGAGACTGTTGCATGCCCAGAGTGAAGAATGGGGTGGATCAGCAATGGTTTGATCTGCAATATCATGGCATTCCCTAGGCCCAATACTTGTGCTAGATGAGCGCGTCACTGCCAAGGACTACTGAATAATTATGGAGGATCATATGCACCCAATGGTTCAAACATTGTATCCTGAAGGCGGTGCCATGTATTAGGATGATAATGCACCAATACACATGGCAAGACTGGTGACAGAGTAATTTGATGAACATGAAAGTGAAGTTGAACATCTCCCATGGCCTGCACAGTCACCAGATCTAAATATAATTGAGCCACTTTGGGTGTTTTGGAAAAGGGAGACAAGGAAATGTTTTCCTCCACCAGCATCACTTAATGACCTGGCCACTATTCTGCAAGAAGATTAACCCAAGATCCCTCTGGTCAAAAATGACTGAGAACTATAAATATAAATATAAAAATAAATATATTTGTGTCCACACAAGTGAGAATGTTTATTTTTGGTTTATGTAATTCCCTTTGAGGATGTCCTTGGTGATGTCCTTGGTGTTCATTTAGCGCATCTGACCAGTGAATCAAATTAATGAATTACCTATCACTGTCACTATAGCAGTGGAATAAAAACAACACAAATTATTTTATTTAGTGTTTTCAAAGGAGCCGTATAATGAATACCTGAGGTATTTAAATAATCTTCGAAAAGAAGGCTTACTTAACAAGCCGTGAGCTTGCCCACATTGTTGTCTGAAACTTTAAATTACGCAAGCCCATTTTACTGGTATATTTCAGTGGATTCTGACTGTCTGTCAGTGATTTATTGTTTGTGTGTGTGTGTGCATGCGTGTGTGTGTGTTTGACAATAAATTTGCTAAGCTTGCAGTGATACTGATAGCTATGATTTCAATCTATAAACTAGAAAATAGAGGAAGGAAGAGAAAATAGAAGAATTGCTGCTGATCATGACATTCTTTCGTTTTCCTGTTTTTTTACTTTGTCTTGTCCAAGTGGGACAACTGTAAAATGACCTGCTGACAAACACATCCTATGGCGCGCGCGCACGCACACACACACACAGACACACACAGTTTCTGGCACTATCATTGTGGTGAGATTTGGCCCCCGCAAATGTATGAGAATACCTGGAGAACAAATACTCTTTTAATCTAAATTGGGACATTCATAGACTTTAACATATATACTTTAACCTAAACCTATAACAATACTCACAGACAACATTCTGCATTTTTACTAACTGGGACGAATCTTTTTGTGATAACCATGTAAAGTAAGTCTGTTCAGTCATATGCTAAATTTGTAATTGAAAAACTATATTAAATTGTAATATACTGTAATATATATGTCATTTAAATTGACTTAATCTTATCTTTTTAATTTCTAATCTTCTTCCACTTTATTTCATTCACTGTGTGCAATAGCCAGCTCTGGATGGGATAGTGATCCAGTGACTGGTGTATTATATCAGAGGAATGTGCAGTCAATACTGACTTGGCATCAGGCACGAACAAGTTGCCAGCAACAAGAAGCTGATCTTCTCAGCATAACCGAACTGCACGAGCAGAGTTACATTTCAGGTAGGCATTAGTTACCTTTAAACACATTATGTTTCATGCTGTGATGTTTTTACAGACACATAAATACTATATATATATATAAAGATTCCAAAGTTAAAATGAATATGTATATATGAAATAATACTGTGGTATTTCATTATATCATTTACTTTTTTTTTTAGGATTGACAAATACCTTTGGCTCTGCACTATGGATTGGACTTAACAGTCTTGACTTTGAGAGTGGCTGGCAGTGGAGTAATGGAAACCCATTCAGATATCTAAACTGGGCCCCTGGTAAATAAAAGCGATGTGCATAAATATTCACAGGGGTGCACACAAATATAAAGACAGTCCAGTTTTAGTTATGGAAGCTGTTTTTTAAATGTATAATTTGTGACATTTAGGTCACCCCTCTCTGGAACCAGGCCTTACCTGTGCAGCATTAAATGCTGGTAAAGCATCAAAGTGGGAGAGTATGGCCTGCAGTAAGAAGCTAGGCTACATCTGTCGGAAAGGCAATTCTACAGATAACACACTTCCACCAGGTAAAATATTTACTGTGTAGTTATTGAATTATTGAATTATCTGGGTGAATATGTTCTACCTGTGTTTGACAAAGTATTTTTGCATTTCAAAAATTGTGCTTATGCTTTCTTTACATTACAGTTTTTTCCAACTTCTTACACACTTATTCAAAACAGTGTCACCTTTTCTCAAAATTCTACACACAATTCTCAAAACTGCACACACAAAATGCCTCACATTTCCTTACAAATGTAATTCAAAATGCCATAAACATGTCTTTCATAATAGTAAATGTTTGGATATACCATGTAAACACGGTTGTTCTAAATCTAAAGCTCTTTGCACTTTCATAGGCTTATGTCTACATTTCAATACAATCTTCTACAGTGACAGTAATCTGCTGAGGGGGAACAGGTACACTGTAAACACCAATGTAATATAGATGCAGGAAATATTCATTAGGCCAAACATTACTGTATACAGTAGCATACAACAAAACCATAAACATACTGTATGTAAAAATGTATGTAAAGCATAAATAAAGCAAAAGTATATTCTCCAGAATACAGTACATACAGAGTGTGGGGTCTCGAGGGGAAAAGTGTCCTTTGCCTGCAGCATCATGTGGGTGTAGGGTTGGCCATCATATACTTTACAGAGCCAGGCTGAGAAGAATTCCTCTATTCTTTTCTAGAGGACTGTATAATTTAGGATTTAGAAAAGGTGAATATGCGGAAGGTACAAAACTAGAAATTAAAAAAAAACATTTGGACGAGAACAGTCCGGTTTTGCATTTTGATTGGTTGTGTTTGGAAAAGAAAATCAAGTAGCTTCCTATTAGAGTTGTGTGGTTTAGGTAGAGAGTTGTGTGTAGTGTTTTGAAAAACGTGTTTTATGCAATTGAAAACAAGTTCAAGGCTGAGAAATAGCTTCTGGTTTTGAAGATTTGGAATGTAGTTTTGCATTTTGAGTAAGATTTTTTTTGAAATTGTGTGACATGAAAAGATTTTGTGTGTAAGCAGTTGGAAAAATCTGTAAATAATTTATCCATTGAAACATATCATGGCACATGTTTTTACAAAGATATTTTTTTCTTGCAGGTAAAGATCAGCCTAACTTCTGTCCTGCTGCATGGGTGCCATATGCTGGTAATTGCTATTATCTGCAGCGCACCAAGAAGATGTGGAATGATGCATTAGCAGCATGTCACAGGGAAGGAGCAAACTTGGCCAGTATACACAACATAGAAGAGCACAGTTTCATTATATCACAGAGTGGATACTGTAAGTATGTGCAATCTTACAGATTAAACCAACACATATATATTTTTAAAAAAATCCCACAATTCATATTTTTGTACTAAACACCTAATACCAATTGGAGTGTTTGTTATTCAGTGCCTACAGATGAACTTTGGATTGGGCTTAATGATCAGAAGACTCAGAATCTGTTTGAATGGTCAGACAGAACTCATGTCACTTTTACGACGTGGCTAGTAGGAGAACCTTCACATTTCATAAATCGTTTGGAGGATTGTGTCGTCATTAAAGGAAAGGTAGGTCTTTTTTCTTCATTTTTTAACAGATCAGACAGAAGTCCAAGGTGGGGACCTGGAAAACAAGCCTGCACTGGTCCTTTAAAGACCCACTTAAGGCCAGCCTATGGGTCTTCAGTGGGCTGAAAGTTTGCTCATTGGCAAAATGTTGGCTGCTTAGTGTTGGCCCTGCATGGGCAGTTCTCATTTAGTCCCAGGAAGTCTTAACTAGGCCCACACAGCATCTGCCTTAAAATCTACTACAATTAATGCGTTTCACTGTGTATACTTTTCAGCGCAGTCATTATACAAATAGATTTATTTATTTTCCTAACCCATTTCAGCATCTGTGGGTTTAATAGACTGATCTGAATTAATCTTCAACAGTGACATTTATACTAAACTGAACTGAATCTGTGTTAATTTACTACAACTACACCAACATTCTACCACTACTCTAAAATCTACACAGTAAAAGGTGGTATAGAAATAAAGATGAATTGAATTGAATTAAATTCATGGTGAGGACCAGGACCGTGGTGCACAGTTAATCATATGTAGCTCTCAACCTCAACGGTAGGTTACAAAGTAGGGATGGTGTACGTACAAATGTTCACTAGGCTTTAAAAATAAAAAAATATAACAAGGAAAGAGAGTCTTTCAAAAGCACACAGTTCAATCTGCCATACCCTAAAAACGGTCCAAGAATCAAAGAGTGCGATGCTGCAAAATTTGATATTGACTAGTAAATACAGTGGGCCAGTATTGCTGATATTGATACTAATACAATAATTTGTAAACATAATAATTGCACAAAATTACTGGAGATGAATGTTTTAAAACTTGATAAATGCAAAAATTGCACATTTCTTTCCTTTGGTCTGAGTATTATATATATATATATTTTGAACTCTCTCCAAGTCACTGTCCTCAGGCAATTCAATTTCGTCTTAATGTGTGATCAAAAAAGGGCTTCAGTAATTTGCTAGCTATAGGGACAGTTGTCATGGGCACAGATTTCAGGCTTTTTTTTTTTTTATCTTGAACTGTAACCACCAGAAGGGGAAGATAATCAACAAAAGTCAGAGGAATAGGGGCAATGAGGGTAATAATAATAATAATAATAATAATTATTATTATTATTATTATTATTATTATTATTATTATTATTATTAT
>CAIGQV010019101.1:13795576-13828732 GCA_903798115.1 Danio jaintianensis | reverse complement strand
AAAGAAAGAAAGAAAGAAAGAAAGAAAGAAAGAAAGAAAGAAAGAAAGAAAGAAAGAAAGAAAGAAAAATTAGCAAATTGTACACATTCATAGAAGGGTCACTTTGCAATTAGCCAATGTTTTTTTTTTTGGAAAGATTTGGGAGATTTTGTTCATTTTAACAGATATCTTTTTAATCTTTCAAGAATTCAAATATGAATTACTGTGACTACATGCAGTCATTGCTGCCATCAGGGAAGCTGCTAGCAGTTTTGGGCCCTATGTACAATTTATTTAACATCCTAGGACCTGATACTGTATATATAGATACTGATATATTTAGTCTGATTTAAGTAATTCATTGTTTACTGGCCACATGTGTATATCAAAAGTGAAACTGCATATATATATCTATATATTATTATATATATATATATATATATGTATATATATATTGTTATATATTGATATAAATACTTATCTGTTGATATATATATATATATATATATATATATTAATATTAATATTTTGTTAATTCTAAAGTGGAATATAACAAGACATCTGATGGCTGGATCCAGTACAACGATAGTCAGTACTTCATCAACGAAGTGCTCTTACCTATGGAAGATGCTCGCTCGTTCTGCAAGAAGAAGAATGGAGATCTTGTTGTCATTACTGGACAAACAGAGAGGAAGTTTGTATGGAAGCAGGTAAATCTGACTATGAAGTGAATGATGACAGATGATCACATACTTTTTTGCTTTCATTGTTGTTGTTGTTGCACAGGAATTTTTCTGAAAAATGTGTTTACATCAAAGTGTATGTGTGTTTTTAAATCGAATAAACAAATTTGAATCAGTTCAGTACTTATCCAGCAGGCTGACCATATTGTAACAGACTGTTCCTAATACTTATCAGGTGACACAGAATACAGAGAATACACAAACTCCTATAATTTCTTATAAGAAAACAAAAGGGAATTATGCTGTTATTACTGCTGATGAGAAGTTTTGCTTTCAGTTGTTGAAGCAATTGTGCATTAAGATTCTCCATATTACCCTGTCATATTCAGCGCTCAACTGGTGAGCAATTCCAGTTGCGTTGTTGAAGCAATTGTGCATTAAGATTCTCCACATTACACTGTCCTCTTGTGCATTTGTCTTTTTGGGGGACTTAAATGAATTAGTGACATTGTAAAGGTGCAGTATTCTAGACATCCAAGATTTAGAATGACCAGCTTCTTTTACTGTGGCTAAAAGGGTCAACCCTTTGGCCTTCACCTGGACAACCTGCGGCTGGAGTGTTTCAGCCACTTTAGAATGGCTCCTCATCCTGCAAAGTCAGTGAAAACTAGAAAGTTGTTAGGCCCTTTATATAGGGTTTATCAGGTATCAGATAGTTTAAAAAAAATACCACCAGGTGCCAGATTAACACCAATAACTATAAGAAATATGAAAGTATTCTGTAATTTTCATAAGTGTTCTTCTTTAAATATCAAATTTTTCAAGATTTTATACTGGCTTGTCCCCCAGCTCCACCACCGGTCTGACTAGATCGGTGCTACATGAGGGTTAATAAGAGGGGCAAACCCTCTAGACCCCCTGTCCCCTTTTTCCCGGAGGTGTACAGCGAGCTCACGGAGAATTGGAGGGCACCTTTCTCTGCCCGGTCTGTGTGTGCTTCCGCCCTCACCACCCTTGATGATGGAGCGGCAAGGGGATACGAAGCAATCTCACAGGTTGAGCGTGCCATTGCGGTCAATCTTGCCATTGTGCAGCAATCTCGGGGCCAGAGCCTAAACTGCTGTGGGCCAGGCCGCTTCTGCCCTGCATGCCATGGGTACCAGCGATACCAAGCGCAGGCATTGGCCGAGCTGCACGAGGGTGGTTCCAACCAGCCTGATGCACGAACTATGCACCGCAACCGACGATGCTCTGATGAGCACCAAGTTGGCTGCGCGTGCCCTGGGAAGGATAATGGCCATGCTAGTGGTCCAGGAACGCCACCTCTGGCAAAACCTGGCTAATATGCGTGATGTTGACAAATCGTTGATCCCTGGCGATCCCATACGCATCACTCAGCCATGGTATAGTCCCCCCCCCTTCTTAGGCGGGCCCATGTATTCCCTTCCCGATAACCATCTCCTCATATGTGTGCTCTCCCTATTTGGGCTATCTTCTGTCACCAAGTCTCCCCAGTTGGGTAGCAACTGCTGTGGCGCTTTCCAGACACTCCTCCAATGTGTCATTGACACATAGCATTGGAGTTCCCTCCCACTGGGGAACGAAACAGTTACATACGTAACCCTCATTTCCCAAGGGGGGAATGGAAATGCTATGTTCCATCGCCACAGCAGTTGTTCCTTAGCTGTAGCTGTATTTTTGGCTTCTTCAGCTCAAAGTGTGCCAAGCTCTACGCGGCTGGCAGCTTTATACTCAGCTGATTAATATTGCTGTCAGTTGTGTGACTGTGTGCTGCCAAATCATAGGCATTCATTGGCTCGTTTTCTTACTCTTCAGAATCATTGGCTATCTGGCGATATCCTCCAATGCGTCAATGACACATAACATTTCCGTTCCCCCCTTGGGGAACGAGGGTTACGTACGTAACCATTTTGAAATGTGTGTAAAAGCTGTTATTTTACTTCTGTTAGAAAAACTTCATATAGGACTAAGCAGTGACCTTGAAATCTAGAAAATTGCCCTCTCTTCTCCACTATCACAGTGTTGGGTAAAAAATCTATACTGTAAATTACAATTTTTAGCCTATATTATGCTTTTAAAAATGCATTAATTCACATAACTTTTACTTTTTTAAATTGACTTTCGATTGAAATGTATTACTTTTTCACAACATAGCCCACTCATTGTTTAAGCAATATAAATTTATTTCCTTTTTTTTTTAATCTTAAACAAAGGCTACACTACACAATGATTGACACAGTGTACGATAACAGCGACTAGCTCACATGGAAAACACAATATTCTGGAACTGAAGTATTGTAACGTTATTGCATAATTATTTCAGAATGGCTGTGGGACTCTGTTTTACAGATATCCAGGGGGTCAGAGAATCAGTACTACATTGGTATGATAGTGAATTTGGACAAATCATTTAGGTGAGTAAAAAAACTACACTCAAACAAATATGTTTATTGTTTGTTCAAACTACTTATTTAAAATGAATTGAAACAACACAATTTTTGAGTTTTTTTGAAACAACTTAATTGCTTTATGTTCAATCCCTTAAAATTTAATTTCTTAATGTTGTCTCAGCACAAATCAATTGTATAGAACCCAGCAATGTTTTACAGTGTAGGGTTGAGGGTGAATAAACTGTTAATATTCTAGTTTTTATGCAACAGCTGCATTTCCAAGTCATTGTGTACTTTAAATCTGTTTTTGCTGAAATTACAATAGGGTTTTCTTTCTTTATTTAGCTGGATGGATGGTTCGCCTGTTGTATATACATCATGGGATCAAAATGAACCAAATTTTGCCAACAATGATGAGAATTGTGTGAGCATTTACAAGAGTATGGGTAAGAACTGCATCAGAACTGATCTTATATAGTATGTGAGCATGTCTATCTTATTTCACTATAAAAAAGTGTGTCCTAATTTGGTTGCTGAGCTCAACGCCACTTACTGGTAACAACTGTTTTACACACTATGTTTGTGTACTTTTACTGTATCTTCTGACCAATATGTAATGCCACCAGGGCATACTACTTTAATTTGTTGACCTCTGAATTCACCATCATTGAGGGCACTGTGAAACAGGGTTACCCTGACATTCCTCCAGTGGTGCATACACTGACTGAGTATATCTCTGGCTTGCTGTTAAAACCTTACCACTACCACTAGTCAGCAAATTACACATGGCTGTTAGTCAGGTGGTTTAGCATTGCGGATTTACCAGGCAGATGTCCTCAAGGATTTCAACAAGGGACTTCGTGTTACCTTTGAGGTGGTCAAGGAGCTGCTGTGTGAGCTGTCTAGTGACTGATTTGACCCTTTAAGCAAAGAACATCCCGCGCAATTGTTCCTTTGGTGATTGGGCTGGTGTTGGTGGAAAGACACTTACAGCTGAATTGTGTAACAGCCCTGACCAGTTTTTGAAAAGGACCTCTATGGACCCTATTTTAACTATCTAAACATGGTCTAATGCAGCAGCTTTCAACCTGTGGATTGTGATTATTGAACACATCCCCACTTAGCTGAGTGTCCTTTTCTTAGTTACCAAACAGGTGACAATAAAAGCACATAACACAAATGCACTGTTTGTAAATCTTAACCGGTTTTTTTTTGTTTTTTTTTTATCTATTTATTTTTGGATGAATTATGTTTATAATCTTAACTGTGCAAGCTACAAGTCTCCACAAGTCATTTTTATTTCTATAGTGCTTTACAGTGTAGATTGTGTCAGTTCAGTTTAATACAAATGTCACTGCTGAAGTGTGAACTTTTAAAGTGCAGCTGTGCCAGCCCCAACCTGTCACAGGTAGCTCACTCCACAAACGCACAGATCACAGGAGTTATCAAAAACACGTAATTTACTTACAATATTAACACTCACAACAGGAACTGACAACATCAAATGCTGGACAGAGAGTGTGGCAATACAATACCGGACAAAGACTGACCTGAACACGGGTATAAATACACAAACCATAATTGAACTGAATACAAACAGGGGAGAGACACAGGTGGAACTAATACACATTAACAAACAGGAGTCACATGACATCAACACAAGCACATGGACACACGGCACAACATACCATCACATGACACAACATAAAACTGACACACCAGACATGTAACATAACACAACAAAGACACCAGACTGTGACAGTCTGCTAGAAGCGACATTGGCAAGAATAAATCCCTCACAAATTAACGAAAACGGAGTACAAACTTTGGGAGCAACCAGGCTTAGTCATGGCGACCAGTTCTCCTCTGGCTGTAAAGAGGTGTCTACACTGTTTAGTAGCTCTTTTTCAGTAAGATGTTTTGACCATAGTGCTGGGTTTTCTTCAAGTGTGACAGTAATAACGTTACATTGTTCAGAAGGACTGCTAACATTAGTGCTCTGTTGTTCAACTCAGTCTTTATTATACACCAATATTGGAGGTGTTCAGGGGCCACCAAGCTTCTGGTTTGCAATACTAATAATTCAAATGTTCTAATGTAATTTCAGCGAATGTTTTAAAATTGCAATAAAAACAAAAACTTGTCCAAAATTGAATTCAGGATTGACTCTGTGCCCAAGGCAACTGCCTACCTTTGTCTAATGGTAAAGTCAGCCCCTGGATTTGATTATCAAATCTCAGATAGTTTGAGAACCACTGATATGTAATATCTATAATTTGTAATACCTATAATATTTACTGTTTTTAAAATATGTATATGTTTTGTTTTAAAGGGTTCTGGAATGATATAAACTGTGGTGTGCCATTGCCATCTATCTGCAAAAGAAGTAGTAACTTTATCAACACAACCTTGCCTGTACCTACTGTACGACCAGGAGGCTGTACTCCAGAATGGACCATTTTTCAAGGCAGAGTGAGAAACATTTCATCATAACATTTCCAGGCCCACATGGACTTTGCACTAGCATAAAGTTGCAGAATTCCTCACAAGCTTTAATATAACTTTCTGCTGCCAAAAATCAACACGGTACTCTCAGATTTAATACTTTTTGTTTCAACCAATTCCAAATACTGCATTTTACTTAATACAAAAAATAATAATATATTCTTGTGAGCCCATAATTACTATCAAACAAACCATTTATCTTCAATTTGCAGATAAAAAACTGAATTTTTACATGC
Source organism: Danio jaintianensis (assembly GCA_903798115.1). Taxonomy (NCBI): domain Eukaryota; kingdom Metazoa; phylum Chordata; class Actinopteri; order Cypriniformes; family Danionidae; genus Danio; species Danio jaintianensis. Next base: position 13,822,918 of record CAIGQV010019101.1, on the reverse strand, counting down.
ACAAAGGTTATTTAAAATGCAGCTTTGTCATTTTTTTTTATAGTGTTACAAGCTTTTTCAGAATAAGATGACATGGCATGATGCTCGAAACCTCTGCATCTCACATGGAGGCAATCTGGTGTCCATTTCAAGTCATGAAGAGCAGGGTAAGCATTATATTTGTTTCATACCTTACATGTGCACCAAAACATTGGTTAATATGAGAAAGCTGCTTAATAAGAGAAAGTCCCATTTGTGTTTACATGTGCTGTGTAAGATGTGTAACTACTGTACGTGTACAGCATCATCAGAAAACAACTTTCCGCCCCATCAGAAACTTGCTTAGCCCCAGCACACTTTGGCAGCGTCCTCCTCTGCTTTACCTCCCTCCTGCATTTTTTTTTTTTTTTTTTTTCATTTTGAGAAACTTGGGAAAGTGCTGTAAGAACCTGGTATCATTTAAAACTGCTCAGATACGTTTAATAACTTGCCAGAAGCCATTTTATATGTTTGCTAGTTTTGTGTCTCTCTATGTGTACATATTTCACATAGTTTCCTGGTTTTATATGAATAAATATGAATTATCATTAAAACAGAGCCAGTGCAAATTCAGTGAACATCTGTAAAGCATTTTCCTTTGTGGCTTTAAATCAAATCATGAAACCAGATCGGGGATTCTGAGTCAATAGCTGGTCACACATATTGCTTTTTTCCACTGAGCACTACAGTTCAGTGCAGTACAGTACAATTTGCATTTATTTCCATTTTCACTGTCAGAAGAACACAAATAGTAAACAGTACCATACCACTCTTTCGGGACCCTTTCTTAAGAATACCTAGCACAAAAGTATGGTACCAAAAGGTTGGAGCAATGGGGTTGGAGCTAGACTCACTGCAGAAAGCTACTTGTTTGAAGAGAATCGTCACACCCTCCATTGTTGTTTGCGGTGCTGTTCACATGTTGCGTTTAAAATCTGTCGAAAGTGTGACGTGCGCTGCTTCCGCATGTCTAGATTTTAATACAATGAAATTAAGTGCAAAAAAGACATGTGAAAGCTCTCTACAGCTTTCTTCTTTGAGCAATAATGACATTGATCGCAACTTTTTGGCATACACCATGCCTAAGCCAGTTATTGACATCATCATCATTAATTATATGTGTTTTTAAATTAAGTTTATGCAATCTACAAGTCTGCACGAGCATTTTTTTATTAGCTTGTGAGGAGGGGGATCGGTAAAATGAGGTGCCGGATCAGATTTCAGAGGTTCCGGATCCGGCTTGTTCCGGCACAAATTAAGCCCTGTGCCTACCAAATAAGGATATAACGCCAGTGAAAACATGACCTGTACTGAATCGTATTGTACTGTACTACACCACTCAGTGGAAACAAGAATTTGGATGGAATAAAAAGGGGTCGATGAGTAGGGCTGTGTGATTAATCGAAATGAAATCACAAATGCGATTGAGAAAAACTGCAAATGTCATGCAGCTCTTGTCAGAGAAGCACAGCAGTGGGATCAGTAGTCGATCTCCTCCAAAGTCCAGTGTTACATTAAAAAACTTTTTGACTGCATTCATTGAGTCAGCATGGCTAATAATCACAGGACTACGAAATAATCTCACAGAAGGATTTATTTGAAACACTTGACTAAAGTTTGGAGTAAAAACATGTTATTATATGTGGTATTTTCACATTTACTACAAAGAACTGAAATTCACTGAAAAGCTACATGAACCGCTGTCATTATAACATTTATATGATTCTTATAGATTTCATTATTATCTGATTCAATCAATTTTGAACTTGATTTTGCATAGCTTATCAGCGCATACCACAACTGTAGTAAATACTGCTCCACCTGAAAGCATGTGGAGGTTTACTAGAACCGGTGTCCTGACATTTTATTCTACCAATCAGAGTATCCTATACCAACACTGTATTTGAATGGTTCTGAGGTTGGGGTTAGTGATTAGGTAGGTTAGGGCAATATTACAGCTTCATATCACACACATTAAAATTTACACTGGTAGCAAAATCTGATGGGTAGTATATTGCTTCATCAAAATGTGCTACCTACTTTTTGAATGGGAGGTAGGACATTCTGACAAGGTAGGACACCGGCTTTACTGAAAACATATTTGCATGAAATTAGTCTGCTTGAAACATTTGATCTGAGAAAGGAGGCGTGCAAATGTACATTGTTAAAGAAACATGTTTAAGAAACTCTGCCCTATCATGTGTGTGTTATAAATTATTGACTGAGCAGCACGGTAGCAAGGCAGCTGGTCATGTTTCTCTCACAGCCATGATAAGTGTATGCATGTAAATTAATGTCGCATTAATTAATGTCAAATACTGCTTTCTACAAAACTTTAGAATCAGCCATTATCCTGTCGACATGTAAATGTCTCTAAGTGTGTAAATGTAAACAACTTTGACCATCTGATTCTGTTTGCAGCATTCCTTACTACTTTAATGCTTGATTCAGTTGATGACATATGGATTGGTTTTAATGATGTCAACTGGGAGATGAGATTTCTGTGGACTGATGGTAAAGGTGTCAGCTACACAAACTGGGCCAAGGGTGTCCCCTCATCAATGCCAGATGGGCCATACAGGTTGTATGAATTAGGATCAGAGGCAAGTATTCACACCATATTACTGACAAATAGTGTAAGTATCTCTAGTAGGGGGCTTTAGTACCTACTAGTACCAGTGAGTAGGGAGAGGCAGCAGACCTGGAGCAATAAAATACAGTTTATATGCAGAGACAGCATTGACGGTCAGATTGATGATATGTCTGGCTCTATTCTAAGTCATTTGTGGGAATGTTGTGTGGTCACATCCAATTTTATTCATAGATCTTTTGTCAGATATGCTACAACTGAAATCTGATATTTAGAAAAATATGCTAATCACATAGCCTATATGACATAAATTTGTGTGTTACAGATATATAAATATGGGTACATGTATGTAACATTTCAAATAATATTTTTAAAATGCTGTTAATTGTTGCAGATTTTTTTAGCCATTAATTACAAATATACATACTCAAATATATGAACTTAAATTTTATTATATTTCATAATTTAATCAGATTTATATGTTAATTACTTCTAAGAGAGACCCTGATATGATTGTAAAGCCCTTTGGATGTACATAGCAGTATTTAAATGCATTAATTCTTAAAATCTCTAAAAATAAGTTGGACCTACAGCACAGACTATAGACACAGCTGCACAAACCTGTTTCTACATGTCTAAAGTATAAAGAAAGAAAAAAAAAGAAGAAAATAAAATTATATATATATATATATATATATATATATATATATATATATATATATTACAAACTTCATAATTTAAGTTTATATATAAATTCACATTCACAAATATAATGTCAATCTCTTTTCTTAAAATTGTAAAATTGTCTCATTGTAAAATAACTAAAGGCTTCAGCTGATCATATTATATGTTTAATATTATTTTTTAAATTTACAGAAACTGTATTTTTATTATTCTTATTCTTATTCTTTTACAGACTATGCATGAATATAAACAATTACTATCAAATATTTGATTTTATTTTTATGTAGCTAATACTATTAGTGCATAATTACAGTCTCTCTGATATGTTAATGAAGCGTTTACAAATTCACAACAACCGAGAAAATTTGAATGATGCTATTTCACCGTGTATCTTCCTCCCCCTACTGGACTCATCCTGGTATGCCTGCTCCAGGTCTGCAGCCATCCCATACGGGACCCAGAAAATGAAATCAGTTAACTATTGAAAGCCATTCATGAATTTACCACCAGGTGGAACAAAGGGACTATTTGCAATTTGACAACAAATGGTTTGTAAATGGAGATCAAACAATGATGTTAGGAAAGTATAGTTAAATTAGAGGGTTAATTAAAAAAAAAAAGTGCATTAAGAATGCCAAAAATCAAAGCAAGAATTAAAGTCTTTAAGACAAAGGGTCTATATACAGTATACAGTATATTTACATTCTATTCAAAGTCATCCCTAATAAATCCATAGAATTGTCAAGTGGTCTCTTATAGGATGTGTACTCCTTTATGCTGGGCACTGACTGGGGTCCAAAAAACGCCATTAACTTTGTGACACTGACAGATCCACATGGCATTGTCAGTTAGATAATTTTAGTGGATGTGAGAAAGAATGAGTAAAGAGATGTTCACTAAAGGTGAATACTGGGTATGTGAATAGTTAATTAGTTCATGTCTACTACAAAATGGCAGTTGTTACCTTGTACAATTACAGCAATTTGTGAAGAAAAACGATTTGTTTGGTGGTTGGTGTGCCTTGGATATTGAGTTAATTTAGCTGATCACTGTTCCATCCAGAACTACGACTGTGTTGTCATGCTCAGAAGCCCAGAAAAGATGACCGGTATGTGGAAAGTTCAAATGTGTGGAGATCAACAAGGTTTCATCTGCAAAAGAAAGACAGGTGAGAGGGGGAAGAGTTCATTATTGGTAACACTGTACCTGAAATATTTACTTTGAAAACACATTTTACAGTATGGGTACACTAATATGCATCAATTCAAGCAGAAGTGTACCAGGTAACAGTACATTTTGAAAGCGTCTTTAGCCTGTTTGACTAAATGTGTTTAACGTTAATGTTACAGATGCTCAGCTCACACGTCCCGTGACTACAGCAGCACCACAACATTTTTTCACACTGGGAAATGATTCGTATAAGGTGCAGAAGGAGAAAATGAGCTGGGATGAAGCTAGAAGACAGTGTAAAGCAAGTGATGCTGACCTTGCCAGTGTGAGGAATTCCATCAGCCAGGCTTACACTATCCTTACAGTCAGCAAACTTAAAGAGCCTCTGTGGATTGGTCTCAACAGCAACCTGGTATAAAAACACATTTGAAAATGTTAACATTTGCAATCCCGTAAGGTAGAATTAAAGCCCTTTGCAAAACTTTAAAAATCATCATCATCATCATCGTCATCTTCATCATCATCATCAAAAAAAAAAAAAAAAATATATATATATATATATATATATATATATATATATATATATATATATTTAAAAAAATGTCAACATATTTGACTTTTCTTTAACTTGCACAGATTATATTTTAAATAATGCAGTCTATAAATTGAAGTGGACTACATTTAATTTTAAAATGAATCCTTTCAACCCCGATTTTAAGATTAACAGTGGGATTAACACTTTCATCAGCCTTAAATTTGATTTTAGCGAGTGTTTATGGTTTTAACTGATTGTTTGACAGTAATATTATTCCATGTTGATATGAATCTCAAGAATGATTATGTATTTGTATTTGTTTTGTATTTAGACAAGTGGCCAGTACCGCTGGGTGGACAATTGGTTTTTAAGCTATAGTAGATGGGCAACAGGAGAGCCCAAAAACAATTTAGCTTGCGTGTACATTGACACAGATGGCAGTTGGAAAACAGCTACATGCAACAACACATATTATTCCCTTTGCAAGCAATCCACAGGTATTTCAATCATTCTGCAAGTAATACAAATACTTCCAAAACCTCATTATTTATTGACATTATATAATATTAAATGACGTTATAGTCATTTAAAGGGCTATGTAGATTTTAAAAGGCCTTGTTATTAAATGGCACTGGTGGTTATGAACTGAACTGCATCCAGCAACTCATTCCTTGTGCTCACACTCCTGTAAATCCAACCCACAAGAAACTGAGCATGATTCAAAAACCAAGTATATTCATGGCAAAGTTCTTTTTCATTTTTTGCTGAGATTTGAATGGAAATTGGAAATAGCTTTGCAGTGTCATACTAATAAAGAGCATCAAGAAGTCATATGCACTGCTGAGAATGACAGTTAATGAATGCGTAAGTACTGTATACTTTTTCGGTCACACTTTACAATAAAGTTTCATTAGTTAATGTTAGTTAATGTATTTAACTATTTATGAACAATACTTGTACAGAATTTATTAATCTAATGCATTATTAACATCAAAATTCATGCTTGTTAGCATTAGTTAATGCACCGTGAGTTCACATGAACTAACAATGAACAACTGTATTTTCATTAACTAACTTGAACAAATACTGTCATGTATTGTTCATTGTTTGTTCATGTTAGTGAACGCATTAACTGCATTAACTTAATACAACCTTATTGTAAAGTGTTACCACTGTTCTCTCAATAACAAAATAACCACACAACAAATATGATCAGTTAGGAAGGGGGTGGTGGTGAAGGAGATTGAGAGCTGAGATAAAATGCTATATAAATTGAATGAATTATTAAAAATCTTAAGAAAGCATCTGCATAGATATGTTGATATTCTTGCATAGCTCTGCAATACATTGGCATTATATCGACAGATGAGGTAATTAAAATAACACTATTGCAATTGTTTGATTGTCAGGCATTTATTTGAGACTATGTAGACTGTAGAACTGAGACTATAGTTTACAGTAATGTCTTTTCATGATCCATTTCACACTGACTGTGTACTTTGTTAAAAATACACTTATGGGGTAAATTTGTAGCTAACATTTCAAGTTCAAGAGTTCAAGTTCAAGTTTTTATTCTAACATGATTCCACTATCCTATAGACATAGCTCCCACAGACCCACCTCAGATGCCAGGGAACTGCCCTGAGTCAAAGAAGCGTAAAACCTGGATTCCTTTCAGAGGACACTGCTATGCCTTCATGTCCAACTCTGAGAATTGGGCTCATGCCACAGTTGAATGCATAAGATTAGGTAGGCATTACCTTCTGTTAAGTGTACAAGATCATTTGTTTTAAGTTCACTTAATAGGATTGCATGAGTGATATCAAGCAATTTACCTGATTTTTTTGTCATGATGTATTGAAAACTGTTTAAACGTTAAAAGCGATAAAACATTCAGTATTTCAATACCCACTAAATGGGTAAAGCAATGTGATTTATGGTGGTTGATAGCATCCATCCTTACTTTCAGTGACTTACATCTTTCATTTTATTCATATCGTAAGTACTATCGCTGTTTTTAGGGGGATCATTGGTGAGTATTGAGGATCCGAAAGAATCCCAGTTCATCCAACGAAATGTGGAGCTCATGCAGGACGGAATCAGATCATTCTGGATTGGCATGCATCGCACTTATATGGGTTAGAAACACACTTAAACCAAATAACCACAATATTTAAAATGATCTCAGAAGCACTATCTGACTGTGTGTGTGTGTTTGTACCACAGGTGACTGGATGTGGATTGATAATTCAGTGGTAGATTACACAAACTGGAGAACCCAGGTGACTAGTAATGCTGGTCATTGTGTGGAAATCCAGTCAAACTCTGGTTTGTGGAATGCCATAAACTGCAACTCTTACAAGCCGTATATCTGCAAGACTGAAAAAGGTTGGTGATCCAAACAAATATGTAAATATAAGAGTTTATTTTCAGTTCAGTTTAATAATAGAGGGTACAACCTTTCATTAACATGTACTGTACAAATATGCTTTTTGCATTTCAGTTGTACCACCAACAAAGAAGCCATCAGTACCATGTATGTACTTACATATTTACAATTTCTTATAATTAGGGCTGTCAGTTTACACATTAATTCATGTTTTTAAATAAAACCAAATTTTAAGCACATTGTTAAAAAATAGGACAAAAATGTCACTTCTGACTAAATGTATCTTGGCAAACTCACACTTTTGTGAAGCAGTCCATTAGTAATCTTGGGTTGAGCAAGCAGCAATGAGCTGAATGAGCAAATTGGATCTCCAGACAGGTATTCCACACTCTGTAGAAAATTTCAACACTACATTTTGTGCTTCATTCTCCCTCCGCTCCACTCACATGCTCTGGTCCATACGAAGAGTAACTTTCTTCTAAAATGAGCAATTTTCTCATTTTTTCTGTGTGTAGGTTCAGACATTTCATTGTTATGGTGATGAATAGGTTATTTCATCATCAAGTGAAATTACAGCATATAAACAAAGGAGACATACACATACACATTTAACAACAAAATGTTAGATGGCATTTCCCCAACACATAATGTTTTTATTGTGCCTTGACTCCAAAGCTTTCTGTAGTCCAAAAGTGATAGTCTATTGAACAAAAATTTGAAATTGTATTGAAAAAAGGTTTTTATTACCAAATTATTCTGCTTCAATCTATAAATGTCAATACAAAAGAATAAAATAAAGTTGTTCTCCCATTTCCCAGACACAAAGAATGACTGCAATGGCCATTTTAGCACTTATGGAATTCAGGGAGTTTCATGGAGTACATTTAGCTTTAAATGTCATATTCAAGGGGCGACACGGTGGCTTAGTGGTTAGCACTGTCGCCTCACAGCAAGAAGATTGCTGGTTCGAGTCCCGGCTGGGCCAGTTGGCATTTCTGTGTGGACTTTGCATGTTCTCCCCATGTTGGCATAGGTTTCCTCTGGGTGCTCCGGTTTCCCCACAGTACAAAAACATGCACCATAGGTGAATTGAATAAATTACATTGGTCATAGTGTGTGAATGAGTGTGTATGGGTGTTTCCCTCCCAGGTTGCAGCTGGAAGGGCATCCGCTGTGTAAAACATATTACCAATATTGTTACCAATATTTTTTTGCAACCAGTATGCATTAGGGTTAGTTAATGCATAGTTAGTTAACTGTGACATCTACTCCAAATTGGTCTATAATCTCATCTCATTTTCATTTTTTAAGTATTTCCTCACAAATATAAAACTGCTTATCTTATAGAACAAAGAATTATAGAAATTCATTCCCTATTTGCATTTATTTCACTCAACATTCTGTCAGTAACACAGCTGAGATATGATGATGCTCCTTTTTAACCATAGCCTCATTAAATCACACCAGTTCATAGAATTGGCCAATGACATTCATAAATATCAACATGCTCAAAAAGTACCAGAACTATCTGTTTCTATAATTAAATTGTATGCACATCATTTTGAAAAGAAGCAAAATTACTGTATATTCAAAAGTATACCTATATATTTTTTTGCACATTTTAAAATCCAAACCAAATCACTAAATTTTACTGACAGCCCTAAATATTAAATCTACTGACAAACCAGAATACATAATGTCTAAATTATTACTTTAGGGATGTTTAGTTATCTTTTAACGTTGCTCATATTGTCTGTGTTTGGATTGCAGTCGCTGTGGTGGACGAAGCCCCTCATGGCTCTGCTGGCATTGCAATAGCGGTTGTCTTGGTCATAATTGCAGTGGCAGGACTTGCCACATTTTTGTTTTTAAAGAGAATCCCTAGGCCTGTGATTGGAGAGTGTACATTTGACAACAGACTCTATATCAACTCTGACCTGACACGGTCTCCTGCCAGTATTGATACAAAGGGACTCGTTGCCAACATCGAACAGAATGAGCATGCCTAAATAAGCATACACACTTTCACATAAAGATACACACATATCTACATGCACACAGAGTCCTCACAATAGAAGTAGGAGAGGTGAAACATCTTTAAATGTGTATATAATATTAAGAATATGGCCCAGAAACACTTTTTTTATTATTCTGTATTAATGATTTATTCACAGCATGTTGGGTCCCTGAAGGTCAAAAAATGTATATAAACAACTCAGAATAGTATTATTTTTTAGCAGAATGCAGTAATTCTTTGACTTAATAAAGAATCCATCTTTTTCGGGAATAACAACCAAATAGACTTTGAAAATCGAATTTTGTTCAGAAAGTTCATAGTACTATTGTTAAAGTTTCTACAAAGTTAGTTGCATTTTGCTTTCACATCTTTCTTGTGTTTGTTTGTTTGTTTGTTTTTTTACTTTAAAAGTCAGTAGAAAACTGGACAAGAAGTGGCAGCAGAAGTTTAACAGCTAATATCACACACCATACATAAAGCAGCAATGCAAAACAAGTCAAGTCAAGTCAAGTCAAGTTTATTTATATAGCGCTTTTCACAATGTAGATTGTGTCAAAGCAGCTTAACATAGTTCTAGTAAAGTCCAGATTTCAGAGTTGAAGTTCAGTTTAGTTTAGTTCAGTGTGGTCTAAATTTCACTGCTGAAAGTTCAAACAACGCAGAGCAAATCCACCGAAGCACAGCTCCACAAGTCCCGATCCGAGCAAGCCAGTGGTGACAGTGGCGAGGAAAAAAAACTTCACCAATTGACGAAGTGAAGGGGAAAAAAAACCTCGAGAGAAACTAGGCTCTGTTAGGCATGACCATTTTTCATCTGGCCAAACTTCCTGTTCAGAGCTGCAGTCTAGGTGCTGGAGGCTGAAGAAGCTGTACGTCCATCGTGGAGAAGCTGCAGGTGTGAGTAGGGCACCGGCAGGCGGTCAGGTTGGCCCGCAGGATCAATGTGGGGACTCGTTTATCACAGTGGTCATTCAGGAATCAATCTCATGCACTCCATTTCTCCATGACAACCACAGCATCAGATCGGGATACGACCTGGTCCAGGATTATGGATACCTTGGGATCATCTCGTCACAGGTCTTGGATCGCATCAATGGCGCTGCATAGTCTCTAGGGACCTCGGAATGAGTATCCCCAGGTGGAAATAGAGAATAAAGAAAATAATTAGCGTAGCTGCTGTTCATAGTGTATTTAAATGAGATGTAAAAATGGAGTGTTATAGATGAAAATAGCAGTTAAATAAACAAACATAGAAACAAACATGTAAAGCATATGAGAGTTTCTAACACAATGTCTGGTGTATTGAGGAGTGTGTCCTACAGGTGATGTCGAGCCAGCTCACCTGCGTGGAGCACATTCATGCATTATACCGTTATGTGATGCATTGAGTGTATGCTTTACTAAAAAGACAGGTCTTTAATCTAGTTTTGAACTGAGAGAGTGTGTCTGAGCCTTGGACATTATCAGGAAGGCTATTCCAGAGTTTAGGAGCCATAAATGAGAAGGCTCGACCACCTTTACTCGACTTTGCTATTCTAGGTACTACCAGAAGCCCTGAGTTTTGAGATCTTAAAGAGCGGGTTGGATTGTAGCGAGACAGAAGGTTGGTTAGATAAACAGGAGCTAGATTATTTAAAGCTTTATAGGTAAGAAGCAATATTTTATAATCAATACGGAACTTAACAGGCAGCCAGTGTAAGGAGGATAAAATTGGGGTGATATGATCATATTTTCTAGACCTGGTAAGAACTCTGACAGCTGCATTTTGTACTAGCTGAAGTCTATTAATAGAGGATGCTGGGCAACCAGCGAACAGAGCATTACAGTAATCCAGCCTAGAAGTCATGAAAGCATGAACTAGCTTTTCTGCATCTGAGATGGATAGCATACTTTGTGACTTAGCGATATATCTTAAATGAAAGACGGCGGTTTTTGTGACATGGGAGATATGATTTTCAAAAGTTAAATGCTGTCTAGTATAACACCCAGATCTTTTACAGTAGAGCTAATGCTAACTTTGTGTCCCTCTAATTGCAGGTCGAGTTGTGAGATCTGCTGCGTACAGGATTTAGGCCCAATAAGTAATAATTCTGTTGTGTCTGAATTTAAGAGAAGGAAATTGTTGGTCATCCAGTCTTTAACATCTTTAATACATTCAGTTAGCTTAGACAGTTCAGATGTCTCATCAGGTTTTGTTGAAATATATAATTGAGTATCAGTTGCATAGCAGTGAAAGCTGATCCCGTGTCTTCTTATAATGTCTCCCAGGGGTAGCATGTATATTGTGAACAGCAAAGGGCCTTAAACTGATCCTTGAGGCACCCCATACTGTACTGGCCTGACCTGTGAAAGCTGTCCATTTATATTCACAAACTGGTAACGGTCAGGTAAGTATGACTTAAACCATTGTAGAGCCTGTCCCTGGACACCTGTAGAGTTTAAGCGATCCATGAGGATATTGTGGTCGATGGTGTCAAATGCAGCACTGAGATCAAGTAAAACTAATAACGAGATCAGCAGCTAAGAGTAAATCGTTGGTTATTTTCACTAATGCGGTTTCTGTACTGTGATGAGGCCTGAAACCTGACTGAAACACTTCAAAAACATTGTTCATCTGCAGAAAGGAGCATAATTGGGCAGAAACAACTTTTTCTAGTATTTTAGACATAAATGGAAGATTTGAAATAGGCCTATAATTAGCTAAGTTGCTGGGGTCCAGTTGTGGTTTCTTAATAATAGGCTTAATAACAGCTAGCTTGAAAGGATTTGGAACATGGCCTAAAGATAGAGAAGAGTTGATGAGGTTAAGAAGAGGTTCTCCTATTACAGGTAGCAATTCTTTCAGTAATTTTGTTGGAATTGGGTCTAACATACATGTAGCTGGTTTAGAAGCATTCATAAGTTTATCTAGCTCTTCCTGTTCTATGATTTTGAAGCACTGTAGATTATTTTGGTTCAGTGGAATGTTTAATGGATCTGAAGTCCAAGGCGGTGCCGAAAGTTTAACATCTTCTATTTTCTGTCTGAAGCCTTCTATTTTATCACTGAAGAAATTCATGAAGTCATCACTACTAATTTGCGGTGGGACATTTTGTCAGCCCTGGCAAATTTTAGAGCCCTCCTATAGCTGGACATACTATCTTTCTATGCAATTCTAAAGACCTCTAATTTAGTTTTAGGGCACGGGTTGCTGTTTTGAGAGTGCGAGTGTGACTGTTATACCATGGTGTAGTTTTATTCTCTCTAACCTTTTTTAATTTGATGGGTGCCACAGTATTTAGTGTGTTAGTAAAGATAGCATCCATACTGCTGATTACTACATCAAGGTCATTTGCATTTGCGGGTGCATTTAGAAATAGAGAAAGATCAGGTAAGTTAAACAGTGGTTTGATTCACAACTGAGAATATAAACTCTGGGAATGGACAGCGTGGGATTATGTATATTATGCAATTAGCCTGTATGTAGCTTGCACTCAATTGTTGAACTCGTTGATGAACTCGAACTTGTTTATCATCAGATTGCATTTGTCACAAATCATTGTAAATGTAAATATGCATTTCACACTAGGTTAAAAGATAGTTATCATCTTATCATTTATAGACATTTTTTCAATAATGCATTGTCTTTTTGTGCTTTTGCAGTATGAATAAAGTACAATACATACATATAGGGAATTATCATGATATACTTTAAATGGTTCTTTTTTTTCTATTTTCATAAATTGGCATTATGACCTTTTTACAAGGTCAACTATTATTAGGTCAACTAAGTGTTAACAATTGCAAGTGTTTTCATTAAAGTACATCTATTAAATGTAATCTACAAATCATTAAATATCATTAAATATGAAATGTGTACATCATTTGTTTTCTTTTATCCGTTCAGTGCTTTGAGCCCAGTCTTTCTTTAAGGGACTTTGCATATTGGGTCATAACACTCGAACCCTGATGCTAAAAAGCCTACTTTTTCAAATTACTTTTAATTTGTTGAAGCATTGCATAGATCAAAGTCAAGTGGCTTTCTTGCCCAGATAATCATCAATGGGTCCATATTGGTACTATAAAATAAAATTCAAGAGGTATATTTAGGTAATTTGTACCTTTAAGGTATCAATATGGTCCATTTATATGACACTGCCCCAGTGACAGCTCTTACCTTTATTTCTGAGAGTGTAATATAACCTCTAACATGATTTTGAATATTCCAAATCAAAAACATAAAAAAGCCAAATTTAAGCAGCAGATAATATTACCATTACTGAATTTTCTGAATTCTTAGCCTTAGCATTAGTGAATCTTATTTTAATGATTACCTTATGATTGATCTAACATTCAGATTTGTTTAAAAAATAATAATAATAATAATAATAATAAATAAAAAATGGCTGAGTGTGAGCCATTATGACTGTTTTACTATAAAAGGTTCATCAAGACTTATATAAAGAATGAACTATGATATAATGAAAAATTATATAAAATAGATTATTTTGTACACAATTTTAACTAGAGTTTGTTGGTCACAGTGTCAGAAAAACACTGGACTGTGCTTGTTAAAGGAATGCATTTTACCACTCCTGAGAATCTTAAAGCATAAATATATGCTAAGAGCTGGTTGGATTGCCCAATATATAATCAACAGATTAATGTTGTTAGGATCAAATGTATTACCTTTTTTTTTTTACATTTTATTTCTACAAATTGCAAAGCAAACTTTAACTGGCATATGATGATGAATCTTAAAGTACTTAAAATATAAGTCTTAAAAACAAGTGTGGGATTGGATTGTATGTGAAGATATTGCAAATGTATATGGATCTGACTGACAAATGTAAATGTATACAGACCGACAGACAGAGACAAAAGAGACAACGCAATTAATACAAAGACATCTAAATGACACACGAAACGCTAAATGGGGTTGTGTGCGCGCCTGAGTGCATTTGAAGTAGATGTTGACACGCATGCGTGCAGAATGGTGAAGCTGCGAGAGATCAGCGTGAAGATAGTAGGTGTGTGATTGAGGGCAGGTTTTAGTCTGTTCTGGACACCCATGGTGTTAAGGTAAGTTTCATTATTTCGTTTTAATTATATGCATGTCTGTGTATTATTGGGTAGGTCTATTCTAAAGCAAATCGTTATAAATATGATATGAAATGTCCGCTTGTAGGCTGACAAATTGCGAGCATTTACCATAAATCAAGTTCCTAAAAAAAGTTAAAAGTATTTAATTGAATGCTCGTGTCTAAAAAAAAAAAGAGTAATTTAATTAATAACGGATGTACATAATGAAAGACCAGTATCTATATTATGAGGGTTTTTGATACAGGTGTGCATACGAAACCTTTTATAGGCTGTTTATTTATGGTTTGTATGGTATAAACTTTGGTTTAATTAATTGGTATGTATTTGAATGACGTGCCTCTTTTCTTTATTGAGCAATACCAAAAAACGTTTTGAAAAGTATTGTCATTATAGAAGAAAATGCATAAAATGCACCAGTGTAAACACATGGTGTGCTTTTGAGCTCAGGTGTTCTGTTGTAATTGGGCTCGGTGGATATAAATGTTTTCTGGATGTCTTCTGTGGATTATGGCATACAACTCTTTTTCCACTCTGGAGGGCAGTTTAAATTAATTAGCATGATGAAGCATTACAGCTATAAATGCCTAATTGTGTCATATACAGTAGCAAACTGTTGCACAGATCATGATCTCACTTGCATGAAAGCCTTGGTGAACTGAAAGTTCTGTTTGTACTATAGCTCATCGGCTCCGCGTTGGTGGAGATGGGAAAACGTCCGCCACAAAATGCTGTGCAGAATACTCCCCCCAATGCTCACATGCTGGGAAACTATCGCTCGTTTTTGGCTCCCTCAAATGCCTGCTGCTTCTGCTGGTGTTGCTGCTGCAGCTGTTCTTGGTGAGAAAACACTTCCTCTTTCATTTACTTACTGGGTGATGCGGTTGCTCAGTGGTTAGCACTGTCGCCTCACAGCAAGGTCACTAGTTCGAGCCCCGGCTGGGTCAGTTGGCGTTTCTGTGTGGAGTTTGCATGTTCTCCCCGCGTTTGCATGGGTTTCCTCCAGGTGCTCGGTTTCCCCCACAGTCTAAAGACATGCAGTATAAGTGAATTGAATAAGCTATATTGGCCATAGTGTATGTGTGAATGCGAGAGTGTATGGGTGTTTTCCAGTATTGGGTTGCAGCTGGAAGGGCATCCGCTGAGTAAAACAAATTCTGGATAAGTTGGCGGTTTATACCGCT
This sequence comes from Danio jaintianensis, assembly GCA_903798115.1. Classification (NCBI taxonomy): domain Eukaryota; kingdom Metazoa; phylum Chordata; class Actinopteri; order Cypriniformes; family Danionidae; genus Danio; species Danio jaintianensis. The sequence continues at coordinate 13,807,252 of CAIGQV010019101.1, read as the reverse complement.
GTGGTGACCCCTGATAAATAAAGGGATTAAGCCGAATGAATGAATGAAATTGCCCGTAGTGTATGTGTGTGAATGCAAGAGTGTATGGGTGTATCCCAGTTTTGAGTCACGGCTGAAAGGGCATCTGCTGCGTAAAAGATATGCTAGATAAGTTGGCGGTTCATTCCGCTGTGGCGAACCCTGATAAATGAAGGGACTAAGACAAAGGAAAATTAATAAATTAATGGATTTACTTACTCTCAGTCCATTCAAGATATGTGACTTTAGTTGTGCAAAATGAATACCAATGGTTCCTGATTATAAATTGAGGTCTTATGAATTGATAATGTCTTATAATGTCAGCCTGTGCAATGAAACAGAATATATAGTCTATATAAGGGCAAATTGTTAAGCGTATAATTTGGTACACAACTGCTTACATCATATCTACACTATACATGAATAGTGTATATTGTAGTATTCATTCATTTTCTTTTCGGCTTAGTCCCTTTATTAATCTTGGGACACCACAGCGGAATGAACCGCCAACTTATCCAGCATATGTTTTATGCAGCGGATGCCCTTTCAGCTGCAACCCATTACTGGGAAACATCCATACACACTCATTCACACTCATACACTACGGACAATTTAGCTTACCCAATTCACCTATAGCGGGGGAAACCGGAGCACCTGGAGGAAACCCACGCAAACACGGGGAGAACATGCAAACTCCACACAGAAACGCCAACTGACCCACCTGGGGCTTGAACCAGCAACCTTCTTGCTGTGAGGCGATTGTGCTACCCACTGCGTCACCGTGCTGCCATATTGTAGTATATTGTTGATATCGTTGTATACATTACAAAATTGTACATACAAAAGTACATAGACCCCATTTATAATCATTGAATTAATGAATGTAAAATAATTTTGATAATCATGAAACCACAATTATGCCACAGAATATAATTGTACTAACAAAATCTATAATCATTGGATCCCTAATGCGTAGCATTATAATCCAATATTTAATATGTAATACTTAAAAATATATATATAACCAACATGTTCAGGGAAAGCAAGCATCACAGCACCATCTTAAAAAGAACAGCCATATTTTAAAGGAATTCGTTATTTCAGATAAAAACATTTAGAGTAGTTTTAAATTTAGAAGAATGTTGGCTAGTGGCCCTTTTTTAAGCTTTATTTTTTTTAATGGCAGGCACACACAAACTACTTTTGTATAAAATCACTCATTTATCACAAACCATTGCAATATGTGTATTGTTTTATATTGACAACACAACGTAAGGCCAAAATGTCACTTATGCTCAGCATGACTGTTTGTCAAACCGATAACATCAAATGTCACTCAAGTACACTGAATAGGCATATTAACTGTAATTATTTAAAACATTCTGAGAGCTGCAAACAGACTTTACTTCTCTCTTTGACTTGATGTGAATTAATACTGATCAAACATCATAAAACAATAATAGTAAGAATACTAGAATTGTACTTTTCCTAAAGAAAATGTGAGTGGGGTTTGCCGTGGCAAATCGCTGGGGTACAATGCATGTTAATTGTTTGCAACGGTGTTCTGAGTGGTTGCTAGGCAGTTTCTAAGGCAGTGCTAGGGTGTTCTGTGTGGTTGCTAGGCGGTTGCTAAGGTCTTGCTAGGCGGTTGCTAGGGTGTTCTGAGTGGTTGCTAGGTGGTTGCTAAGGCATTGCTAGGGTGTTCTAAGCGGTTGCTAGGTGTTTGCTAAAGTGTTGCTAGGAAGTTGCTAGGGTGTCCAGAGTGGTCGCTAGGCATTACTAGGTCATTGCTAGGTGGTTGCTAGGCAGTTGCTATGGTAATTTGGGTGGTTGCTAGGCAATTGCAAGGATACACAGGGTTGTTAGTAGGCAAGCCTCACATGTTTGATTAAATATACTTAAAAAGCATTTCTGGCAAGTTATAGCACTTGGCTAATCAATATTAGCATGTAGCTAGTCACTGATAGCATGTGTAGCATATAGGAAGTTCCATTTATTAGCATGAGTCAAACGAGCCAATCCCCTTGTCTCTACGATGTTCTGATGCTGAGATATAGCTGTTGATAAATGGTTGCTAGGGTACTCTGCTTTGTTACTATGGGTGTGGTTACAGAGTGATCTTGACCAACTCCGCATGTCTCTATGACACTGCTATGCAAAGATATGCATCTAGGCCTATTATAATGGCAGTCTATGAAATCAGATTGGGGGTGTGGCTTGAAAGCTTCATTATCACATTGAGATGCTTATTGGTTGCCTAAGTCAAATGAGCCAGCCCCCATGTCAGAATGACACTGCTAAGGAAAGATATGAATCTGGGCCTATTATAATGGCAGTCTATGCCATCAGTTACTAAGAGTGTTAAAATGGTTTTGGGGGCATGGCTTGAAAGTTTCATTATCATTTTAAGATGCTTATTGGTTGCCTGAGTCAAATGAGCCCACCTCCATGTCTGTATGACACTGCTATGCAAATATATGCATCTATGCCTATTACAATGGCAGTCTATGGAATCAGCTATTAAGGGTATGTAAATGTAGAGGGGGCGTGGGTTGAGAGCTTCATTATCATATTGAGATGCTTATTGGTTGTTTGAGTCAAATGAGCCCACCCCCATGTCTGTATAACCCTGCAATGTAATGTTATTGGTGTGTGACATTTACAATGGAAGTCAATGGGATCAATGTATTTCAATGGCCGTCCCGTCCCCATGTTAAGTCAATGGGACCACTTTGGTCGTAGCTACTAAGGGGTACAACTTATACCCCCTTGCAGGGTATGTTTTCACTCAGTCTGCAACCCCCTACAGGTGTTTTAAATTTCTACGAAATTCACACTCGACGCTATGATGCATCAAAGTTGGGTGTAATGTTGAGTCAATGGGTTTTGGGGGAGTGTTTTTGTGAAAAACCTCGGACCCCTTATAAAAGTCATAGCATATCATTCCCGATAAATCCGCACGATTTGACACCACTTTCAAGGGTCTGGGACGAAAACTGCGGGACTAGTTATGCACCGAAAAAACATACAGAGGAAGGAAGAAGAAGAAGAAGAAGAAGAAGAAGAAGTATGGAGAATAACAATAGTTTATTTGCCTAAAGGCAAACCCCACTAATAAATGTATCAGCAGCACAAACAGTGTGTTATAAAATATAGATCAGTTGATTTTGGGTACATATTTGTGAAAGAAGTTGGCTCTTGGTGAAAACCAATTGAGGAACCCTGAAACAGAATATTAATATGCAATGTGCAGCTTATTCTCAACAGCAATGACAATATATGGTCATCCCTGTAGTACCAACTCGGATGTGTCAGTTTGCCACTTTTGATGGGTTTGAAGGTCAGGAAGATAAAACCTCAGGAAATGTGCCATCTCCGCCTGCTTATAATCTCAGACTCTGGGTATATCAAAGAAGGGAGAGATGCATCCTGCCGCCCCATTAAGAGAGAGTTTGGAGTGATGGGATCAGGGACTGCAATGTCAGAGGAAGTATAGCCCAAGGGTTTTAAGGTTTAGAATTCCTTCAATCTCCAATAACACTGTTTGTAACACTTCAAAGGTTACTGAATGAGCTCCAATGGTGACTGTCAGTGCTTGCTTGAGAGAGCAAATTTCTCATTCCCAGCAACCTCCAAAGTGTGAAGCAGTTGGGCGGTTGAATCTGAATTCAATTTGTTGTTTGGCTAGCTGTGCTTGAAGCTCAGGGGCAAGAGCTGCAAAGGCTTCCCTGATATAAGTTCAAAGGGGCTTCCCCGTCTGGCAGTGAAGCGTCTGAGGGCCATGAGGAAAGAGTCAGCATCCAGGGTATGTAGGAAATCGATGTGCACTGCTCGAATAGTTAAGCACTTAAAAATTATACCCCATTTTTTCTCAGTCCTCCTACCAGTGGAATAGAATGCAGGCCTAAATAGGAGAAGTCTGGGTGGAGGTAGGTCTGCCATTTTTTGGGTCTCTGGATTTTTCCTCCATTTTTGACACTCTAGACAGTTTCTCTGAAACCTCTTCCCGGCCACGAAGAATCCAGTATTTGCAGCGAAGTTCAGCAAATACTCTCTCATACCCTGGGTGGTGGAGTTTTACATCCTAACTTTGTATGATGAGCTGCATTATTGGGTGCATCAAGAATTATGGGGTGTATAGTGTCTTGCTCAATGTGACTACTGTGGTGTAGGCGACCTCCGACTTTAATTAGCAGGGTCTTACTGTAAATTTCAGGTGCCAATGCCTTTAAGCGACTTATGAGCTAGAGGTTTACAGCTTTTAACTGTTCAAGGTCTAAAGGGATAGACTCTTGTTGGCATTGTTGTAAAAGAGATATGTAAGCACTGGCTGTCAAGCTGTCAGCAGCCACCCCATGAGAAGCTGTGAATTCTATCAACTTCTGGAAAGTTTTATGATGATCAAGGTTAGAAAGTGCTGTGCTGCCCATGAAGCATGCTAGTGTGCTTAAACCGGTCTTGCGTAGTTCATCACCATTTTCCTCTACAGGAGTTGGTGTTTTAGCCCAAGAACTTGGGGAGTCTTTTAAGAATGATGGTCCCTGATACAGTGGCTGTCTGGACCAAGGTCGTTCAATGTTTGTCCCTGTGTGATATCGTCAGCCGGGTTACAGGAGGATGGCACAAATCTCCACGTGTGCTGATCTGTGAGATCTTGGATTTCTGCCACACAGGTACCGACAAAGAACTTAAATCTACAAGACTCAGATTTGAGCCAGGTCAGTACAATGGTTGAATCAGTCCATAAGGTGATGTGATGAATTTGCAAGGTTAACACTGTCCTTACAACTTTGGCCAGGTGAGCGCCAGTTGGTGCTGCACAGAGTTCGAGGCGTGGTATGGACTGCTGTTTTTTTGGTGCTACTTTCGATCTGGCTGTAGGAAAGGCGACCTCCACATCCCCTTGTTGGTCTTCTGTCCTCAGATAAGCAACGGAACCATATGCCCTTTCTGAGGCATCACAAAAGACGTGTATGTCTTGCTTAATTGTTTCTTTGTTTTGTCTTTGGCTGGACTGGTGTAAGATCTTGGGAATGCAATGTGCAGTAGTAAAGGTAACTCTGCCTCCCACTCTTTCCAAGTTTGCAGTAGATCAGGAGGAAGGTTTGAATCATCCCAATCTCTCTTTTTGTCCCACAGGCGTTGAACTATAAGCTTAGCTCTGGTGGTGTATGGAATCAGGTAACCCAGTGAGTCATACTGACTGGCCAGGGTTCTGTAGATGTTACGCATAGTGATCTCAGCACTCTCTGTGGGGCGATACTTGTAAGAAATTGTGTCTGATTGGTGGTTCCAAACTAATTCCAGGGCAGATTCTTGTGTATCTGTTTTGCCATGAGAAATCCAGAGCTCAGCATTGGCTAATTTTAACTCTGAGGGCAGTTGGCTGGTTGCTAGACCATTGTCTCAATTCAAAACCACCATCGGTAGGGTCCAGTAGGGTCTGAATTTTGTTGACAAAGCGTTTGGCTTCTTTTGTTGTAGTGAAGCTTTGCAGACAATTGTCCACATAAAAGGACTTTATCACAGAATGTCTGACATCATCTTCAGGTTCACTGTTGTCCAAGACATGCTTTTGGAGGGCAAATACTGCGCAACAGTACAAGTTGTCCCAAAGTAAAGGACTTGCCATTCAAACACTCTGGGTGGTTCTTGTGCCTTGAGATCTCGCCAGAGAAAATGCAACAATAGTCTGTCTTCTAGGAGCAACCGGACCTGGTGGAACATTCCCTGTATGTCCCTGCTGACTGCAATGGAGTGTTCCCGGAATCTGAGCAGCACAGCGAGTAGAGATGGCCCCAGTACTGGTCCCGGGAGCAACAGATCATTCAGATTTTGACCCTAATAGTTGAAGGAGCAGTAAAAACTACTCTGTTTTTCCCATTGTGGTGGACCATATGGTGTTGGATGTACCATGCATGGTCAGAGATCTTTTCAGCCTGCTGATCCAGTTTAGCAGCATAATTTGCTTGTTCCAGTTTGTGAATTTCTGCAGTGTACGCAGCTGCTTGTTCTGGATTCTTAATAAGTCGCTTTCAGTAGCTCTCAATAGTGAAATCACTGCCTGTTTAGGAGCTTTTAGCTGTGGCATGTTTTTGACCCGTAGTAGTGGAGTGGCATATCTATTTACCCCATCTACTTCCACTCTGACTGTCTTGGAATCAAGGAGCTCAATTGCCTCTGGTTTGTTTGGATCTGGTGCTGGCTTTATCACTCTGCTAAGGTAGCACATCCATCTGCCACAGCTTTTCCACATGCTTAAATAGCTCTGTCTTAGGGGGTGCCATTGTAGTAAAGTAGCAATGTTGTTCATTGGTCTCCTGCTGGAGATGCTGCACAGGCCCCTACAATGTCCAGCCAAGTCTGGTTTTAATGGGGCAGGTCCCCCTGGTGGTCCAAGATGGACTGGCTCCACTGGAGTAATGAGATGGGGGTAGTCAGAGCCGATGACTAACAGGATAGACAGTCTCTAGATGTCATAATGGAAGACCCCTCAAGTGCTGATATTTTTCCCTCAAAGCTCTGATCGGATGTGTATGTTCAGCCAGGCATAGTTGCTGGGCAGTAAATGCGCCTTTCATGTGAAACAACTTTTTGGGTTGTGCCATAGGAGAGATAGAGAATGAAACTGTCTGCCCACTAAGGACTTGGAGCTCTTGCCTGACTGTACGGAGAGGTAGGTCCTCTGGCTTGCCTTCAAGGCCAAGCTGCTGAGCAGCACTTTGCAAAAGGATAGTTCTTTCTTGACCCCTCATCCTGGATAGTCATATGGTCATATGGTGTTTACCATTTCTGAGGATTACTTTGCTTATCTTGAGCAGGACCTTTCTGCTGGAAGGACGCTTTCGACTGAGTAGAATCTCATTCATGGTATTTAGGAGACATGAGTTAGAAGTGGGTATGGGAACAGCTGCTGTTTGCACAGTTTGTGAACTCTCAGCACTTTTCACTGTTGTGTCATAGAGAACTAGCAGATGTTGTTTATTACACTGCTTGCAGCGGATTTTCAGACTGCACTCTGTGGCTTGATGGCTCCTACCACAGCTCCAACAATGATTGTTCTCCTTGATCCACTTACGCTTCTGCTCTGTAGTGAGTTGCCTGAAATTTGCACAGTTATTCAAGGATAGCTTAGTATGATTGCAGTAAGGGCAGTAGGGTTTTGAAGGAGTTTTCGGGGCATGAACTGTTGTATATGTGTCAGAAGATGTATTCTCAGTATTCAGCAAAATGTTTGCATTCTTATATATGGGCTTATGTTCTTTGATTACATCTCTGGTACATGTGCTTGGCTCTCTACGTGGACTAGTTACAAATCTTGACATGTCCTCTTGTACCTGAATTTCGTACTCCAACCATTCAGAGAGATTTAGAAGTGTTGGAATTGGAACACTGTGTGGATGGGCAAACCGTTGGAAGCTTGATCTAAGATCATGCGGCAATTTCCCCAACAGCCTTGAAACATGAGAGCCACATTGCAGTTCAAAGGTGCCTTTTGCTCCAAGTTGCCCCAGCATGCCAACAAATGACTGAACTTTTTGAGTGCGTACAGTCTGAAAGCTTTTATGTCTCCACTGCTGATATTAGGGCCATCCATTAGTTCTGTGATCTGCTGTAATGCAAGCTGGTGTGGCTGACCATACTGCTGGTCCAGAGCAGCCGTCATTCTGGTAAAGGGGTATTGGGAATGACTATATGAATCAGCAATGAGTAATGCCTCTTCTAGCTTGAGATGGTCTGTTAGAATCTGGAATTTAAACTTCTCTTTTGCATTAGCAGGGAATGTGTTATCTAAGGCAATTTTCAAACGTGAAAAGTCTCTTGGGTTTGGATGTATAAAGACTGGTATGGTGGGAGTAGGGCCTCTATACACTGACTCTGGTTCAATTTGGGGCACCTGACTCTGTGAACTATAAGGCACTTGGTGGCACCATGCAGAATCATAAGGAGTAGAGGCTGCATACTTCATGTTATATGGAGGATAACCATGTCCATGGTGGTAGGTTTTGTCCACTTGACTTAAGGGCTGTATGCTTGTAGTGTCATAGGGAATGTACATTTGGTCTCTGGGAGCTGCTGCAAAAGCTGGAGAATGTTCCTGACATGAGAAGCTGTCTCATCTGAAACATGGAGCAGACATGGATTTAAGACTGCTCTCAGCTGGCTGCATGTTCTTAACACGACGTGGTGCTGGAATGGGTGTGGTTGATTGAGGTTGGGGCTGAGCCACAGATTGTGTTTGACTGACTTGAATCTGAAGCTGCTGCATCTGCCACTTAAGTTGAGAGAGTTCTTGAGCATAATGTTAATTCGCGTGCTGCAAAGCATACCATTCCTTTTGCATCTCCTGGACAGTGTGAAGCATGTTCTCATTTTCATAACGCAGATTTCTATTTCTTTGCTTAAGCAAGGCATTTTCTGACCTGCCTGAGTCACTGACAGACCATTCATCTGAACTGTGAAGCTCATCTGCTGGAATCAGCGGAATACCATATGCCGTTGCGCCCTCCTCTTGATTTTCATCATCTGATAGATGGGATGGTATCTGAATGTGTGGTGACATGGGTTTTGGTGGCAGCATTGACTGGGCAAATCCACTAAGATCATAATCTGCATATCGGGCAGGAAGGGCAGTCTTTCTTCTGACATGCCCAACGGACTCATCATCTGGATGCATTGACATCTTATAAGCCTGAAGCAAGTCTCAATCCGGCTCGAAGGACCATGTAAAAATGAGTTTGCTTCAGTAGCATAGTCTCATTTAGATAGGTGGCCAGTTGATTTGAAACCCACCACAGGGTGTCCTGTAAGAGACTTAGGAGATGCTTTGAATATGAGAGTAACCCCTTTATTGTCACCACAACAACTCAATAATAAGCAAGGGTTATATTTGTGTGGTTTTTCTATAAACAGAAATAAGAAGAAATGTAAATATATATGGTAAATATTAATCACAATACACATATAAACAGATAAGTAGATATAAGAAACAAATTGTTGATATATATACACACACAAGGAAACATTAGGCAGCTTTAGAGATCGCATATTGTGTTAACAGTGATATGCCTGGGCATGTTCAGCATGCATGTCTATTCCCATTACGTTGTTTACAACTGCACAAAATCCTATAAACAAACACTTACTAAATACAAATACAAATGAAATTCACATAAATAATATTAGGATAGAAATCTATTATTAAAGAAGAAATATTTACATTGTAACACCGAGGTAACATGATGATGAATTAGCATTGCATCTTATCATTAGTGAAAGTGGATCAAACCACTAAGTTAACGGCAGCAAAGTTAAACCTATAGCACTCGCAATAATGTCAGAAAGGTCAGAAAATATACACTTACTTGTATATACGCACAAGACCCGTAATATAAACAGAAAGGAGGAAGATTTGCGATCAGAAGATACAACATTCTTATGATTATAATGGTTTTTTTAACATATGGTAACACTTTACAATAAGGTTTGATTAGTTAATGTTAGTTGGGGAATACTCCACCCAGATTTATGGCAGTGGTAATTGCTTCTCTAAGATCAATGCATATATATATTTTCTCCTTGGTATTGTGTTAACACAAATCTGAATGCTCCAGGCCAATAATCACTTCAGTTCATATGGTAACAATAAGGATGTCCTATAAGTTTGTCACCTATGGCTTTTACTTTTTAGTTTTATTTTTGTTGTGTGCTGAATGATACAGAAAACCGTATAATTCAAAAGTTATTCAATTCAATATCTTTTAACATGACTGGATATGAAAAAAGAGAAATGAGCAGCTGCAATTACCCTTTCCTTAATAAACTCTGCCAAAGTTGCCGAACAAACTGAAGCTTAAGGTGCCAGAAGCCCTAGAAATCACAGATTTACATTACAAATGTAAAGTTACTAGCTAATAGTTGCGGCAAAACTCTTGAGCTAGGCATCATACCCCCAACTGCTCCCTGGTCACTGCAGCAATAGCTCCCCACTACTGATGGTCTCCCTTTTACAAGAAAGTACTTTCATATTCATATCATCTGGTGTGTGTGTATGTGGGCGTGCTGTTTGGACTCACATTTAACAAGTCTCACATGTAAAGACTCAATTGGGCTTGAAAAGTTAATCTGTTCTTCTCTCCAGAGTATGCAGTGGAATGGAATCATCACCCAGGATCAGCTTAAACAGCTCTTTGCAACTACCTGCTCTTTGTCAGGTGTCTGTTCTGTGTTGTGATCATGTGCTCCTTTGTTCTGTTTCCCGCCGTTTCCTCATGTTCATTAGTTTCACCTGTATTCCTCTCCTGTATGTAATCAGTTTAATCATGTCCCTTGTATTTATACCCCTTAGTTTGCTTCATTTGCTGTCCGGTATTGTACGTCATGTCATTTTGTCTTCACCCCATGATCGTCATCCCTGTGAGTCGTCTTCCTGAGTGTCCCAGTTCTGTTTGTAAATAAATCTACGTGTTTTGATAACTCCCGTGTTTCGTGCCTTTGTGGAAAGCAGTCGTGACACTCTTCAGAGTCAGCTCTCTAAAACCAACTTGGTTGACTTTCATCGAATGATAATGATTGCTGACCCAGAGATTGTGACTGTACTGCGGTGCTATGGGGCATACTATAGTTGTCTGCCCCATTCACCTTTCTAGATATTTGGTGAGTGCTATTCAAGTTGACATTAATTTCCACTCACCTGACAACCTCCTTGACTCTGAATCAGCTTGGGATTTAATTTCTAGGAAGCTATGTCACCACTTCTACCTCCAAAAATTCCTGTGTGACAGAAACTTTAAAGTCCAATCCATTGCCAGAAAATCACTAAACCATTCTAACATCAAGCACTGATTGAGTCTTCTCCAGCTCCACATGGGTTCCCCACATCAGGAAGAGATATATCTACTGGTTCTAGAAAACTCCAATGCTGATATTATTCTCAAGCTTGCATGGTTAATCAAACATCAACAAAGCTCTCTTGTGTAACCAAAGAGATCCTCAAGTGAAGTAAGAAATGCTACCCTTCATGGTTTCCCAAACTTCCAGTATGTCATTTAAATTCAATTCAGTTCATCTTAATTTTTATAGCACTTTTACAATGTAAATTGTTTCAAAGCAGCTTAACATAGAAGTTCTAGTAAATTGAAACTGTGTCAGTCCAGTTTTCAGAATTGAAAAATTAAATGATTTCAAAACAGCAGTAGTCTTCTCCACATCCATCAGAAATCCACAAGCAATTCATTGACATTCCTCCATGCTACTCCTGGTTTAAGGATGTCTTCTGTTCCAAGAGAGATCAGCTTACAGCTTATAGACCAGTATTTCTCGGTCCTCGCACCCCCACAGATCGGCATATTTTGCATGTCTCTTTTATTTAACCCAGCTGATTTAGACAACCAGCTCATTAGAGGAGCTCCGTCCATGAACTGTGTTCTAACTGACATCTACGATGTCCACTCTACTGGAGCAAGTAGGGCAAACTGGAGTATCTTGTGGCCTTCGAAGGTTATGGCCCAAATGAGAGCTTGTGGGTTCCTAGAGAGGACATCCTCTGCCTTCCAAAAAATCCATCCTGACAAGCCAGCTCCACATAATATGGGTTGTCAACTTGCATCAGAATTGTAAGCTTTCATGTGCGGTCCTTGGAAAAATGGCCAGACTCAC
>CAIGQV010019101.1:13778930-13795566 GCA_903798115.1 Danio jaintianensis | reverse complement strand
TTCATGTGCGGTCCTTGGAAAAATGGCCAGACTCACAAGAATCACCAAGCTCTACCCTCCCCAATCCTGGACTACTTACTTTTTTATCACCTGACTCTAATCATACTGCACCACATATAAGTCTCACAACACACTCACTCCGTGTCTGGTCTTGACTCTAAAAGGACAGGTTAAGAAAAATGTCTTATACTTACCTGGACCGGGTCCTGTTTCCTGTTCTTTGTTCTTCTCGTATTCCCCCTCATATCTTTTATTCTGTCCATGATAATACACATTTGGCTCATAGATTAAACTTTTCACACTGCATGACTATCTGAAATAGCTTTCAGTTGCTGCTGTGTTCACATTATGAATCAATGACAGTATGTTACACACAGCATGGTTTAACTATAGGAACAATCACCAATTGTAAGCTTTCATGTGCGGTCCTTGGAAAAATGGCCAGACTCACAAGAATCACCAGGCTCTACCCTCCCCAATCCCGGACTACTTACTTTTTTATCACCTGACTCTAATCATACTGCACCACATATTAGTCACACGACACACTCACTCCTTGTCTGGTCTTGACTCTAAAAACAGGTTACGAAAAATGTCTTATACTTACCTGGACAGGGTCCTGTTTCCTGTTCTTTGTTCTCCTTGTATTTCCCCTCGTATATTCTATTCTGTGCATGATAATACACATTTGGCTCGCAAGCTGTTTCACAATCAGTTGCACATGGGAAGTAATAAGGAAATAATGTAAGGTCACATGTGAGATCCAAGTTCTCATGCAAGACTGGAAATGGTACCCCGTTGTGTTACATTTCAGACATAACATCAAAAATACATGGATGCTCCTGTTAAAGTTTCTCAAATTTTTTATATTTCTTGGGTCCAAAAAGACAGTGAAGAAGCCTGTCTCAGGACCTGATAATAAAACCTACAGTACTATCATAAACTGATAGTTCCTGATATTGTGGCAACTTCTCCCTCAACCTCCAGCTGCCCTGTATCTTGCTCTCTCATTGGCTATAGGTCATCATTGCCAATGTTTTTCAGCCAGAACACTTTTCACACTGTAGGATTTTGAATCGCCAACAGGTCCAGTTATTTAGCTTTAGATTATTTGATAATTCACAGTGTGTGATTGTCACTCAAGTGAACGAGCACAGATTTGCCTTAGATTTCAGGAGGATCTCTTGGCTTGGGTGAAAGCCAAAAGCCAACATCACCTACAGCTTAATCTGGCAACAACAGAACTCCTCGTCTTCCCTGCAACTCCACACATTCAACACAATTTCTCAATCCAACTAGGGTCATCTACCATTGCCCCATGTCATTCAGTAAGGAATCTTGGGCTAATCCTGGATGATCAGCTGTCCTTCAAAGAGCACATTTCTAACACAGCTTGATCATACAGCTTTGCACTTTTCAACATCAAAAAGATGCAGACCCTTCTTAACAGATCATGCTGCACAACGTTTTGTACAAGCTCTTGTCATTTCACGGCTGGACTATTGGAATGCTCTTCTGGCTGGACTTCCATCTTGCACTCTTAAACCTCTACAAATGATCCAGAATGCTGCCGCTCATCTGGTCTTCAATGAGCCCAAGAGAGCCATCTAACACCTGTCATTATCTCTCTGCATTGGTTACTTGTCAAGTCTTGTGTCAAATTCCAGTCATTGATGTTTGCTTACAGAGCAGCCACTGGCACTGCACCCTGTTACCTCCACCTGCTCCTGAAGGTCTACATCCCCTCCAGGAGGTAAGTGAGCACTGCCTTGTTGTACCACCACAGAGAGTGATATAAGTTACTTTTCAAAACCTTTTCATTCAATGATCCTTGCTGGTGGAATGATCTTCCCATTGCCACATGGACTGCTGATTCACTAGTATCATTCAAACGACAATTTAAAACCCATCTCTACTGCTATCACATGAACCCTTGTGACCAAAACCAGGATCCTCTCTTCTCTCATATGACAACCTCAAAACATTATGCAATTCTGAGTGTGCTTCACATGAGTGGGCTTGACAAACCACCTGTAGAAAACACACTATTCATCTCTCTGACACTTGCACCAGCATTTTTAAATGCATATGTGTGTATATAACTATATTAATAATGAATAATCTAAATTAAATATTTGTGAGAGAGGCTGAAAATATTTTTTGAGGAAACAGGTTGAGGAAGGGGTGTGGCACGGTGGCTAAGTCACAGCAAGAATGTCGCTGGTTTGGGTTTCCTCTGGGTGCTCCGGTTTCCTCCAAAGTCCAATGCAGGGGCATTGCTAGACCCCATTTACTGGGGCATGTGCCCCAATAAGAATCTCTGGTGCCCCATAAAAGCTTTGAGTTACAAGATTGATTTCTTTTATTTAGAAATCATTATCAGGCTTACATTGGAGATGTGCTCAATGAATAGAAGTAGATCATTATGAAAACATCAGTTATAAATACCAAGGCCTCACTCAAAACAAAGGGAAAAGAAAGAAAGGTGATAAGAGTAATGTGGGGCCTGTGCCCCAGTACAACGTCTAGCAACACTCCTGGTCCAAAGACATACGATATATGTAAATTAGATCAACTAAACTGGCCGTAGTGTGTGAATGGGAGAGTGTGTGGTGTTTCCCAGCACTGAGGGTATCTGCTGTGTAAAACATATGCCAAAGTAATTGGCAATTAATTCTGCTGTGTCAACCGCTGAGAAAGCAGGGAGTAAGCTGAAGGAAAATGAGTGAGTGAGAGATTGACATAGCAACCAAGACATCTTTGTTTCCAATTTGTGATTATTATAATTTTTTTATTTGCTAATCTAAAACATCTAAGCATTTAGCTAAATGTCTCTTAAATTATTATAGATTTGGAATAGCATGAAAGTGAGTAAATAATGGAATGTATGAAAGTTAGATAGAAAAATATATTATTTGCATTCTGCTGTTCATATATATTATTTTTACTTTTTACTTAGTTTTTTTGCAGTTTATTCTGAATGAACTGTGTCTATAAATAGTAAGTCTAACTTCATTGTATGACCAGAATACCGGCTTGTGCAGGTGTTCTAGGAAATTTCATTAAGGCTCTTTAGAAGCCTCTCCTGAGACATGCAGATGTCGCACCGCGCACACAATAGATTTCACATACACAAAAAACATGTTTTTATATTCTGTACTTAACTGTGTGTGTGTGTGTGTGTGTGTGTGTGTGTGTGTGTGTGTGTGTGTGTGTGTGTGTGTGTGTGTGTGTGTGTGTGTGTGTGTGTGTGTGTGTGTGTGTCTGTAGTCTGACAGTACGATCTGTTAAGGAGGAAAGCATTGCAACGACAATCTCAGAAAAACAAGAGGATGACATTGATCAGACGTAAGTTGTGTTATAAATTTTACACTTTTAATTTTTGTTTCTATTTTATTATATGCTTCTTGAGCTTACTTATAATTTTACTTTTAAACTTTGTATCATTTAATTTTAAAGTTTGACTTGCACAATGAAGTCATGTGTTTTCAAAAAATGTAGAGTGATCAAAAACCAGAGACATTATGTTGTGATGCCAGTATGGGGATTTGGTGAGTATGATTTTGGCAAGTACAATGTGATCCTGAATTAACGTCTATGTTGATCCTGGAATGTCATTTTTGTTCGAAAATGTAATCCAGGCCTACCTTACCCTACCCCTAAAACCAACCCTAACTGTAAATCATTCTCAAAATCAGAGGGTAATAACAGTTGGATAGCAATCATGTAGAAGTGCATAACCCTAATTGTTACCATAAAATTAACATAAACTTAAAACTTACCCCTTAATTGGCTGACTGGAATGTTGTTCCAGGATAAACATAGATGTTGATCCAGAACCATGTCCTACTTAGTGAAATCGCACTAAACTTGGGGATTCCGTGTAGGGGACCAATCAATTTGATATGTATGATAACGGTCCAGTGAAACTAGCGAGTGGAATATGCATACAGTCACTCATTCAGGTTTGTGCTGGGGAGTATTCAGCCAAGTATTCAGCTGGTGGCATAGGGTTGTGGTCATCGATACATTAGTATATCTTAACTTAAAGGGTCATGAAACCCCCCTTTTTCATTTCATCTAACTCAGAATTCTTTTGAATACAACTTAAATGGATGTGAAAAGCAATGAGCAGAAGGTAGGGGAGTAGGCATGACAGAGCAAAGCAGGAAAGAAAGAGGAAAGCGAGCAATGGTCACCTGTCTGTGTGTCCCATACTGAAAATCAGAGCTGACACCTGAGGAAATGCATGATTTTTATATTTAAAGAGAGCTTATTTTAAAATTTAGACACACAGATACCTGCTTTGAAAGTCTTCTGGCAATGGGGCATTTGAATGCTCTGCCAATCCACTGATGGATTTCAAATGCTCCATGTGAGCACTAGGGACGGTTCATTGTGGTCAAAAGACGCAATATGTGAATAGCCCCTGAAGCAGTTTGTTGGTGTGTTACTACGGTTACGTCCCACCGCAGTCTATTCTGCCCCATCACGGTTTAACTTTGTTTATTTTTACATAGTTTACAGTGTCTCTTTCACAGTTAATGCTGCTAACTCGGATGCTTCCGCTTGTATCAGTTTAATGATTCCAGTGCAAGACGCAGCAGAAACTTAATACTTGCTTGTGCATGTTTCTCTTTCAGCTCAAGAATGCTGAAATATTTTTATATATACACATGATCTTGCACTGCAACATATAAGCTGTATGCATTTAACATAGCGTCAGATTATCAATCTTTAACAGTTGGCTAAATCTGAAAGTCTAAAGTGAAAGTAATAATTCGTAAAAAAAAAAAAAATTTAAATGACAGCTTCCTAACTTACAACATTTGCCCTCTTTTTGTGTCAGAATTACATGTCATTTATTTAAATAATGTGTCTGTTAAAATAATGTGTCTACTAAAATCAACCTGCCTCTTTTTGATTACATGGTCTTGAGAATACCTTTTTTTTTTAAGTACTGTAAATGGTAGATTATAAGGCTATGTATATTATGTTGATGTATGGTATTTCTAAGTGTTACAATAGGGGATTTTTTTTCTTACAATGTAAACTGAATAAAATTGATAACCGTGACCACAGAATCGTTATACAAACCGAACCGATGATTTTGTGAACCATCCCACCCCTAGTGAGGACTGTTGTAAACCATGGATAATTAGACTCAATCCCAGTCATATCCGTTGAGCGTGTGAACACAATGGCCAATCAGCAATGTTCAAGAGTCCACTTATCAACGCTCCAAATGCAAGCAGGAAATGCTGCTATCGTCACATTTTTATAGATTTCAATACAGAATCCTAAACATTACAACACTACAAGCACTGCAACCAATCATGTAAGCCTAACTACTATCTGTTAACATTTTAGAAAATTTAGTCCAGGGTTTCATGACCTTTTAAAAGCGACAGTTGTAGAAAAAAAAATATCCTTAGTAGGGGTGGAAATAATTATGGTTGCTCGAGAATGATTGTTCGTTATGAAAAACTCTTTTTTCTCTCAGGACTAACAGATTGTCTCAGACATTGATTTCAATCAAGGTTTTTGTGACCATGAATGCACAACACAACCTATGCCCCCCAGAACAATCTTTTTAACTGATGATGTTTGTTGCAAGCTTTGAATAACTCTTGAATAACTAGTATTATTGTTGTTCTTATTATTACTATTATTAATGAGTTTATCATTTGTTTATTTATGGCTTTGATGTTATCACCACCAGTGAGATTATGGGTAAGAAAGTGGTTTATCAGATGCAAAGTAGCAACATTTTTCTTTTGTTGACAATTAATAAAGCTGTTTTATTTGTGTGGCTCTGAAAAAGACCCCCAATCTAATTTTTTAAAATCATTTTCCTGTTAGCATTCACAAAATCCATTACCCTTAACTAACTTTTTCCACCCTGTTTGGTGAATAAACAGTGTTCAATAAAGTCATGAAAAGGTTTTGTAAAGGTTTTTTAAAGACTTTTTAAAATATAAAACTGTAGTGTTTTGTGTAACATATAAAGCATGTTTGAAAACAAACCTGTCTTATAAACTTGATTATAAACAGTTCCCCAGCGGGAGGGGAACTACAATGCTATGTGGAAACTTCCACTATGGGGATTTCGTCAGAAAGCCAATCATTCTGAAGAGTAATTAAACGGGCCAATGAAATGCCAATGAGTTGGCGGTGTCAGCGTGCACAGCTGGCAGCAATCATAATCAGCTTGTGAATAAGAATGCCGGCTGTGCCACACAACCACACCTTTTCGCTTTCAGAAGCCTCATGTGCAGTCTGAAAGAGACGTTTTGCTGTCATCCTCCGACTTTGTTGGAGAGAGAGTGAGAGAAAGCTGCCGTCTTCTGAGAGGCTGATTTCTCCCGGTTCCAGCGCGAGCAACAACGCGAGCAGCGGTGGTCGAGCTGGGTTTCTCCTGTCCCTGGGCGTTTCGCTGGACCGGTACTTCAAGAGCGGTGCGTATAAATTTAAGCAAATTTCCTAAAAGAGCAACACGGTCGGGCAGCGCGTCTTTTTAAAGGCGTCGCTCCGACCGTGCGTTTCTGGATGCGGTGGTTTCCTGTCAACGGATGATGGGCACGAGCACTGTATTGCATGTCTGGGGGACCAGCATGTTAATGCGGTGCTCGCGGGCAGCGCATGCCATCACTGCGATGGCATGTCTGTTGCGCAGCTAAGATCGCGGTTCGCTCTTGCAAAAGGGCGAACCACCCCTGTTGTCCCCCGCAAGTAGCGGTTGGCACTCGGGCAGATCTGAGGGTCACAGTGGGGGTCAATCCGCCGCCCTCGGGCTTGCGGACCTCCCATTCCTCAGCGCGCTCCATCCAAGCTTCGAGTGAGAGAAGCGCACCATCCTTCGGGAGGGTCGCCCTCTCACTCGATGACACCGAGGACCAGATGTCCATCGCTGCATCGGAGGGTGGGCTGTCATTTTCCGATGACAATTCGGACCCGCTTCCTCCCTCAGGGGTGGTAAGTGAGGCTCCGGATATGGCATCTGATATGATGGCCGTGCTAACCCGGGCTGCTTCGGCGACGAGGCTGGAGATGGCTTGTCCCCCAGCTTCGCCGCCGGACCGATTAGACGGGTGTTACGTGGAGGATAAGAAGGGGAAACCCTCTAAGCCTCCCGTCCCCTTCTTCCCGGAGGTGCACAGTAAGTTCACGCAGCGCTGAGGGCACCTTTTTCTGCCCGGTCTGCGTGCGCTCCGCCCTCACCTTCCTCGATGACGGAGCAGCCAGGGGGTATGAGGCAAAACCCCAGGTCGAGTGTGCTAGCGCGGTCAATCTTGCCCGCGTGGTGCCCCTTCCTGGCGTGGTTAGCCTCGGCTCCCGTCCAAAGCGTGTAGGTTGTCTGTGTCCCTCAGGGCCAGAGCCTACACTGCTGCGGGCCAGGCTGCTTCCGTTTTGCTTGCTATGGCTAGTGCAAGCGCAGGCCCAGCGGCACGAGGAAGGTTCCGACCCAGGCTTAATGCACTACGCACTGCAACCGACTTTGCTCTAAAAACACCAGGTCTAGTGGTCCAGGAACGCCACCTCTGGCTAAACCTGGCAGATATGCGTGTCGTTGACAAAGTTCGCTTTCTTAACACACCCATATACCAGGCTCGCCTGTTCGGCGACACCGGGGTGAGTTCACCCAGGAATTCACTTCGGTGAAAGAGTAGTCAAGTGCGATTGGCGGGCTCAAAAACCGCTCTCCCCGTCGATTCGTGCACTTTGGCTGCTTCTCGCCGAGGGCGCTCGTCTGTGGCTCCAAAATCTGCTCCGCCGCCCTGTCCGTTCAACTGGTTAAGCGGCAGCGTTGAGCACCTCACAGACGATCACCGCCCCCCGCCTCAGGGCGCCGCTAAGTCCAGTACGGACCGCGAAGCGTCCCTGAGACGGGCCACTCGGAGAAAAGGATGTTTGCTCTTTCCCTGGCGGAGGGCCAGGGACACCCATATCCATATCATTAACAAAAAGGCTGTATGGCTACTAAATTTTTTAAGAGCAATTTTTTCCTCTCTCCGGGTGTGATAGCCCGAACACTGCCAGTATGGGACGCTATGCCTTCCAGCTCGCAGGATCGGTGCTCTTCGCCACAGGCTCTGTGAGTGCCAGAGGACGGGCTTCTTTCTCTTGCACTCCTAGCCGCCCTGCGGGCTCTTGGGACGAAGTTAAGATTAAACCTCTTTACTTCCACTCTTCCTTGGGACGCATGCCTCCCGGGGTGAGCTCTCCCATCCCGTGCTGCCCCACCGCTGGTGCGTCAGTGATTGCACCGATGATGTCACTCGCGTGGGCTCTGCCAGCCTGGTTAGCGCTGCCCAGCCCGTCGCGATGGCTCATTCGGACAATCAGACTCGGCTATGCGATTCAGTTCGCTAAACGGTCCCCCAAGTTCACGGGCGTGTATTACACCAGGTGTCAGCCCTGTGTCCGCCCCTCTCTTGTGCGAGGAGATTGCTGTCCTCCTGGCGAAGGATGCAATCAAGCCGGTCCCTCCAGCCGAGATGAGGTATGGGCTTTTTAGTCTGTACTTCATCGTACCCTAAAAGAGCAGTTATGGGTTATGACCAATCCTAGTTCTGCGCATTTTGACCCGCTGCCTTACAAGCAGCCGCTCAGAATGCTCATGCAGAAGCACATCCCCCGGTGCGTCCGTCCTCAGGATTGGTCTGCAGCGATAGACCTGAAGGACACGTACATTCATTTCTCCATTTTCCCACGCCACCGGCTGCGGTTTGCGTGCGAGGGTCGAGCATGATAGTACAAAGTCCTCCCTTTCTGGCTCTCCCTGTCTCCGCGGGTTTTCACGAAGCTCGCGGAGGATGCCCTAATGCCCCTTCGGCTCGCAGGCATCTGCATACTCCATTATCTCGATGACTGGCTTTTTAGCTCACTCGCGGGATCAATTGATTATGTACAGGGACTGGGTGCTCCGGCACCTCGACCTGTTGGGGTTTCGGGTCAACCGAGAAAGGAGTAGGCTCGCCCCTGTGCAGAGCATCTTTTTTCTCGGGTTGGAGCTGGACTTGATCACCATGACGGCGCGCCTCCCTCGAGAGCGCGCTGGGCTGATGCTGACCTGTCTGAGAGAGTTCGACAGGAAAACTGTGGTCCCACTGATATAATTTCAGAGGCTCCTGGGGCATATGGCATCCGTGGCCGCTTCACGCCGCTCGGGCTGTTCCATATGAGACCGCTTCAGCATTGGCTTCCCGATCAGGTCCCTAGACGCGCATGGCACGCGGGCACGCACCGGGTGACTGTCACTCCGCTGTGTCGCCGTGCCCTCAGCCTCTGGATGGACCCTGCGTTTCTACAGGCCTGTGTGCCTCTAGAACAAGTGTCCAGGCATGTCGTCGTTTCGACGGATGCTTCCAGTACACGCTGGGGGGCCGTGTGTTGCGGGCATGCAGCTGCGGGTCTGTGGAAGGAACCCGGTTGCATTGGCATATTAATTGCCTGGAGCTGTTGGCAGTGTATCTCGCGCTGCACTGGTTTTACCGGTGCTAGAGGGGAAACACGTGCTGGTCAGGACGGACAGCACGGCGACGATGGCGTATATCAACCGCACAGGGGGTATCCGCTCTCGCCGCATGTCTCAGCTCGCTCGCCGTCTGCTCCTCCGGAGTCATTCGCGGCGGAATCGCTGCGTGCCATTTTTTCCCCCGGCGAACTCAACCGTGCAGCCGATGCGCTCTCACGGCAGTTCACGCCCGGGAAAACTGAGACTCCACCCCCGGCTATCCAGCTGTTATAGGTGCGCTTTGCGCGCTGGCTAACACAGCTGGCCCCTGGGCGTGCGTAAATACGCATTTCTCTTCAGTGAGCCTACTCGCAGAAACTGTGTTACGTCAGGGAGGACGAGGACCAGATCTGTTATTGCGCCTCTGGCTCAATCTTATCTGTATTTCAGCTCTCTCCTCGTGACGGCCCCTCCCTGGCATATCCCTTTGAAGAAGCTCCTTCTTCTTTGGAACAGGCACCATCTGGCACCCGCGCCCAGATCTCTGGAATCACGTGTAAGGTCCATAGATGGAGCGTGGAGGACTTAGGTGACTTACCGGTTCGGTGGTTAACACCGTCACTCAGGCTAGAGCACCCTCTACGAGGCATGCCTACGCCCTGAAGTGGAGTCTATTCGCTGTGTGGTGTACTTCTCTCCGAGAAGGACCCCGGACATGCCAGATCAGTGTGATGCTTTCCTCCTTCAGCTGGCTGAGCTAAGGCTGTCCCCTTCGCACTGAGGGGTTGGCGTTACGATCATCCCCGCTCTGAGGACGTGGGGATGGCGGCGCGCTGGGAAAGCATCGCCTCATCATCCAGTTCCCAGAGGTGCGAGACGCTGGTTAATTAAATCAATCCTGTCCCCCTCTCATACCCACTTGGAGATCTCTCTTAGGAGAGGTCTGCTCGATCCACTCGACTCAGTATCTTTAAGTTTTCTGTCCAGGTAGACAGCTCTGCTGGTCGCGTTTGCATCGGTTAAGAGGGTCGGGTATCTGGAGGCATTTTCGGTCAGCGAAGTGTGCCAGCAATTCGGGCCGGCCCACTCTTAAGTTTTCCTGAGACCCCGGCCCACCTAGGTGCCCGAGGTTCCTACAGCGCTTCTTAAGACTATGTAGTGAACCTGCAAGCGCTGCCCACGGAGAAGGCAGACCCAGCCCCTTTCTTTGCTGTGTCCTGTTCGCGCTCGCCACTTGTGAACGCATTAGAGCTTACGACTCTAAGCAGCTCCTTTCTGTTATGATCGGCAGACGGGAAGTGCCGTATCCATTCTGAGGTTGGCCCACTGGATAGTGGATGCCATCTCCCTCGCTTTTCTATGCCAGGGTGAGCCGCGTACCCCGGGAGTGAGAGCGCGCTCGACTAAGAGTATCGCCTTCTCTTGAGCGTAAGCACGCGGCGCCTCTCTAACAGACATCTGTAGAGCTGCAGGCTGGGCGACACCTAATACATTCGTAAAAATTCTATAATCTTTGAGTGGGCTGATTTTCCTCACGTGTGCTGGATATGCCAGTGAATGAGGAAATTCAGTACGGTGTTGAAACACGCTTGCTGCGCCTTTCTCTCTAACACAGAGATTCGTGCGCTTATTCACTCTGTTCAGTTGAGTTCCCCATTTGGCGAACCCTACAGAGTTCCTCCGAGGCCCCCCAGCATCTGACTCAGCGGAGGAGTCAGGTGCCTGGCCCATTACGTAGTTGGTATGCCCACTTGGTCAGCCCGCGTTCTGGGTATAGGTGCCTGCTATGCGCGATCCCCACTGGCGATCCCCTATGCTTCACTCAGCCACGGGGTAGTTCCTCCTTTTAGGCGGGCCCGTGTCTTCCCTCCCCGCTAACCATCCTTCATATGTGTTCTCCCCCTTTTCAGGGTTAGTCCATATGTCTTCCTGCCACCAGGTCTCCCCATTGGGCAGCAGGTGGCCTCCGCAGCGTCCTCCCTATCGGGACTGCACGCTTCCCAACGTACTGTCGTAATTTAAAATTCCTAGTATCTTAACTAGGTGTATTTTTTACGACTCCCCAAAAAATATAAATAAGCCTTTACGTGCTTCACAGGTAAGTAAGGTAAGTTAGGGCCAGGGGACACGTTGGTGGGCTGCGTCTCTGGTGATGATGGTGCGCTCACGCCGGAGCCTGGCAAACCTCTCACCAGCGACGTGGTAAGGTTCAATCACTGTGGCGTTTTCCATAGATTTCCCCATAGTGGAAGTTTCCACATAGCATTGTAGTTCCCCTCCCGCTGGGGAACGTAACGGTTACTAAAGTAACCCTCGTTCCCCGAGGGGGGGAACGGAAATGCTATGTTCCTTCGCCACAGGGATTGCGCATTAGCTGACAGCTGTAGTTCGGCTTCTTCAGCTAGAAAAGGTGTGGTTGTGTGGCACAGCCGGCATTCTTATTCACAAGCTGATTATGATTGCTGCCAGCTGTGCACGCTGACACCGCCAACTCATTGGCATTTCATTGGCCCGTTTAATTACTCTTCAGAATGATTGGCTTTCTGACGAAATCCCCATAGTGGAAGTTTCCACATAGCATTTCCGTTCCCCCCCTCGGGGAACGAGGGTTACTTTAGTAACCGTTACGTTACTATACAGATACAAAAAGGGGTGCATTACTACACCATTGATTATTAAGATTAGATTCTAAGATGATCTATTGGACAAATACACAGTTTTTTCCTTATATCACCTCTAGACCTCAGCTCACTCTGGAAGAGGTGCAAGCATGGGGAGAGTCATTTGAGCGGTTAATAAAAAGTGCACAAGGCCGACTGCACCTCCAACAGTTTCTTAAGTCTGAATTTAGTGAAGAAAACCTGATGTTCTGGCTCTCATGTGAGGATCTGAAGAAAGAGACCAACAAAACCACGGTAGAACAGACTGTGAAGCAAATATATGAGGACTACGTCTCTGTATTGTCAACTAAAGAGGTATGCATGATGATTTACACATGTTAACACTACGCATTTAATTTTTGATCACCCATTGTTTCCTCACCTCTTTTCCAAAATCTTGGAGTTGGCACGAAGTTAGCAGTTGTCTGAAGCCTGTATAGAATCATAGAATTAGAGATTTGCAATTCCTTAACTCAGCCAAAAGAACAACCAGAGAATTACAAAAACTAATCGGATATTAGTCCTAAATTCAAATAGTAAAATCTGTGGAATGGTCCCTAACAAACACTGGATAAACCAGGAGAAAGAGAATGTCTAGCCTGTAACTGAAGCAGCACAAGCAGTGAACAATGATTTACTAAAAGGGAAAGAAAGAACCTGACTGACATGGCAGCCCACCTCAATGATAATATTTTTTAAATGATTATTTGTGTCAAATGTGATTGTGCACATAGCCCAGATTTAGCACTTGAGGTAGGATTAACAAGCCACAGGAGCTGAACAAAGAGGTCAGACCTTGACTGCAAATGATGAAATGATTCATTAAATATGCAGCAAAAAAAAAAAAGATTGAATTCTGAAGGAACTGAATACCACTCACATGCCTTAGAGAAATACAACCATACCTCTTACAATTGAAGAGCTAAAAATGCATAGCTTTATCATCAATTTTCTCAACACTTTGTGGGACCAAGCTGATGCAGTTTCTCAAAATTCGAGTGACAGAGGAAGTTTGAAAAGACACTCAAACGATAGAACTGGGCAGCATGGTGGCTAAGTGGTTAGCATTGTTGCCTCACAGCAAGGTTCCTGGTTCGAGGCCTGGCTGGACCAGGAGGTCTTTCTGTGTGGAGTTTGCAAGTTCTACCCGTGTTTGAGTGGGTTTCCTCTGTGTGCACAGGTTTCCCCATAGTCCAAAGACATGTAATATAGGTGAATTGGATAAACTAAATTATCCATAGTGTGTGAATGTGTGTGTGAATAAGAGAGTGTGGGCATTTCCCAGCACTGAGGGGGTTGCCTACTAGCAACCTAAGATCAGTTACTTGTCAAACTCCAACAACACATTTGCTGATTGAACTGCTCATTGGACATTTTTTGGTAGTTTCTACCATAACAAGAATATAAGATAGCAACATAAGACTGGTTTTAATGTTCAGGGTCATATTTTTTTGAAGTTATTTCCTATCTTTCAGTGAGTGGATGCTTAGCTTTTCTTGAAATAACACATTTAAAAAAAAAATGGTATGAACGTTATTCCCTCTTCCTCCGCTATCTGATGTACAATGCACTGAATCGTAAAACATGCAAGATACATTACAATGGTAAAGGGATAATTCACCCAAAAGATGAAAATTGTCATCATTTTGTCATCCTCCATTTTACTCTAGACTTGTTTGACTTTGTTTCTTCTGTTAAACACAAACAATATTTTGAAGAAAGCTGGAAACCTGTAACCATTGTCTTCCATAGTATTTATTTTTCTTACTGTGGAAGTCAATGGCTACAGCCTTTTTCATTTTTTTTCAAAATATCTTGTTTTGTATTTAACATAAAGATCTGGAACCACTTGATGATGAGTAAACAGTGAATAAACGTTTATTTTTGGGTGAACTATCCCTTTAAACAAATGATTTTGGAGCAGAACCACAATGTCTCAGTATAATCTATGATTATGGATATCTATGATTTGCATGTGTAGGTGAGTCTGGATTCACGTGTACGTGAAGTGATCAACAGGAACATGCAGGAACCCTCATCCTGCACGTTTGATGAGGCACAGCAGCAGATCTACACTCTCATGCAGCGAGACTCCTACCCTCGATATATTAACTCCAGTATGTACACAGACCTCATACAGAGCCTTGAACAGCACAACGAGTCCTAACATACATGCAAGAAAGTACAGAAGACACAGGCCTAATGCACATACTGTATCTGAAAATGACACTGCTGCAGGACAGATCAGCATACACATCTGGCGTTAGCACAAATCTAAGACTCATCTTCTGTGACTACTTGCTGTTTTATTTTTTTTAACCAAAGCACTTTGGATTACATTTTACATACATCATAGTAATAAATTCAGCACCAGCACGCTGATGTTCCCATGACTTTCTCAAGCTCTTTTTTTAAAAATAGCATTTGAGTGTATTTCCAAAATTATAAAGAAGAGTTGTATTTAAAAAAAATATATACATTTTATATATTTTCTGATAAAAAAAAAAATGTTTTAACATTAAAATATTCATCAAATGGTCTACAGGGTTCATATGCATTTTTACTACTAAAATTTTATGACTTTTCCATGATTTTTCCAAGACTTTCAAGTAAATTTTCATGACCTAATGTTTCATGCAATGTCTACATATACGTGATAAAAGAAAAACAATGCATATTTAAATTTATTACAGCATATCGTAAAACACGCAACAATTTATTTAGTTTCAATTTATATTTATATCTATGTAAAATATATTTAGATAATGCTTACACCGCACTAATAATGTGAGAGTATGTGATTGGCCAAGGACAGAAAAGTAGTAAAGACAACTAACCTATATTCAAGTATACAGATATGTTTTCCATGACTTTTCCAAAACTTTGAGGGCTTTTCTGTTTTTCCAAAACTTTTCCAGGCCTGGAAAATGCCATGTCAAAATTCCATGACTTTTCCAGGTTTTCCATGACCGTATGAACCCTGGGTCCAGGAATATCTGTTTGTCAAACTTATGCAGCTACAGTAAGAGTTTCAAGTATTAGCTTTCAGTTCCTGCTTTAAAGAATACAGAAAAGATGAACACTCTACTTTTTGGAAAATACACTCAGCTGAGTTTTTCCATTTTTAAACAATTCAGCTGATCTTCAGGCCTGTGGGAGCACTTTTAGCTTAGCTTAGCATAGATCATTGAATCGGATTAGACCGTTAGCATCTTGCTCAAAAATGACCAAAGAGTTTAGATAATTTTCTCATTTAAAGCTTGATTCTTCTGTAGTTACATCGTGCACTATAAATGACGGGAAATGAAGAGTTGCTATTTTCTATGCCGCTATGATACTGTCTGTGCGTGACAAATGTGAGAGATCCTTGGAGTCACATTTTGGACCATATTTACTCTAGCAAATGGATGTACAATACCAGGTGTAAACAAAGCCTTAGATACACATGTATGTCATTCAGACTAAAGATTTTGCTTATAGGATTTATATTTGTGTCTGAATGGCAGAACCATAATCGTGCCTTGCCTCATATTCTGGGATAGGATAGAAAATAATAATGCATAGAAAAGTGTCAGTAAAAAATTGTGTTTTCAATTAGTTCAGCTCTATTATTATTTCTAGCTTAAATGTTAAATAAATATCATACTTACATGCACTAAAGCAAGACAGATCAACCTGGCCCATCTCTGTGGTAACATATTTATGACTTCATAAATGTTTTTAAATGCAACAACTGTATTTGATACACATGCATATCGTATGAACTGTACAAACAAATAAAGAGAAGTACCAAAACATTACAAAATAGTTTGTTTTTAATGTCCCAATTTTGGTATGCAGTCTGCATGGCCGAAAAATATCCAGAATCATCAAATCCAGGTGCAACAAAAGGGTTGTTTGTTTAGATTATATAGAGTTTACCAAAGCAAGACTGACATTGATCTGCAGAGATCAACCCAGCCCAGTTCTGTGGTGGCATTTATGACTTGATATAAATTGAAACATATATTTTCCTAATTTTCTAACAAACACAACTAAATCACACTGACATCAAAAATAAATAAATAAATAAATATAACAATCATAATAAAAGTCAAGAAATCAACTAACCTTAAAGAGCCCTTTTAACCAAAAACAAACCATGTAGTGTTATTTAGTTCTATATCACTTAAAGTACCATTGCACTGTTGCAAAAACTGTAATTATATTTGCAGTCATGTGTTTAATTAAACAAAAAGAATCAGTTCAGCAAGGAGGAATCCGTCAGACTGATTATTTGAAAAGAATCCAAAAGATTTCACTAACAAATTGGATATCGAAGATTGAACACACCTTAAGTGTGTTAAGATCTACTGTCAAGATTGCTTGTGTGACCCACGTAAATTAGATAAATCAATCTGAAATGATAGAATAAACTATATAAAAAAAATATATATATATATATATATAATAAATCAGATCAAAAAAGAAAGTTAATCAGAATATTGCGACTTGTGATCACAAATCCAGCATTGTTGTT
>CAIGQV010019101.1:13765090-13778530 GCA_903798115.1 Danio jaintianensis | reverse complement strand
TATATATATATATATATATATATATAATAAATCAGCTCAAAAAGGAAAGTTAATCAGAATATTGCGACAGGTGATATCAAATCCAGCATTGTTGTTTGAACTAGACATAAGAATATTTAAAAAACTGACGATTAACTGAAATGTTCATACAGTTATTTATAGGGTTTACAGAAATTAGTCAGAAATAAATAAAATATCCAGTGAGAGGCAGTTCCGTGGACAAAAATTACTTGATGCCAGTTGTCAGAGGAGAATAGCCTGACCAGTTTGAGTTCATAAAAGGGCAACAAGTAACTCAAATAACCACTCATTACAACCAGGACATGCAAAAAAAGTATCTGAGTCACCAGATTTCAAATCCAGTAGAGCCCTTTTGAATTGTGCTGGAATGGGAGATTCTGCTTGAATCTATGCCACAAAGATTTAGGACAGTTGTGAAGGCAAACGTGGATCCAATTTAATACTTCTAAGGTGAACCTACAAAAGTGGCTCATTGGTGTATATATCAAACACAACAGAATTCTT
Organism: Danio jaintianensis; assembly: GCA_903798115.1. Taxonomy (NCBI): domain Eukaryota; kingdom Metazoa; phylum Chordata; class Actinopteri; order Cypriniformes; family Danionidae; genus Danio; species Danio jaintianensis. Next base: position 13,778,005 of record CAIGQV010019101.1, on the reverse strand, counting down.
AAATTACATGTTAAGATGAATTTACTATAAGTCAGAAGTAGGTAACCCTGGCTCCTGCCTGTGAACAAGTTATTCAAGATCGTCAAAATGACTAGAAAACTACACACAGGCGATTTCATGGTTGGAGCTAAACTGAAAGTGAATCTTCAGGGTCATCCAGCCTTGACTGGTGTCTAGTCTCAGTTTCACGCGTCTCCTATAGACCTAAACAATTTGCCTGAATATATGCCAAAAAATTGCCTGAATGGATTATAAAATTGTCAACTATAATTATCAACAAGTCAACTGTTTAACTCGAGGTGACTTGTAAAATGAGCATTGAGTGTTTATTTAAGCCTTCATTAAACTGCATTTAATATAAATTAAACTATAATACATTTTCATTTAATTGTCAATAACATGCAATTAAGTGTCCAGAATATTACATTCAGCTCACACTCAAGTATACATTTAAAATAGATTATTTCACAAGAACTCTTCTTAAAAGTACTTATTTTTTCTCAAAGGATCCTTCTCCAAATTCAGCTAGAAGAACCTTATTTTAACAGCCAATTACACTATAAATTACTCATTTATAGGGGGCAGCTGCTTCTCAATAAATTGCTTGATGTCCATCATTTCCTGTAAGAAAAAGAGACGAGATTAATTTGAAACTCTGTTTCATTATGTACTAAAACCTCTATTTTTGATTGCTCTGTTCCAAAACATAGTGAGCCACCTAGGAGGTATTTAATGGACATTATCCATGCCAAAAGTTAGATGAAGCATCGGAAATTCACCCATTCTTTGGAACCTGTCCCAGTGTATTTCAAAGGTAGGCCTTATGGGTAATCCTTAAAAGATTCCTTTATTTCGAAGGTATTTTTAATGTAACTCTGGGTTTGAGTCATTTGATCATGTGAATGGCATAAGTCTTCGGAACAGGTGCATCGTTATTATATTATTAATATTTTTATTATTATGTGCATGTTCTGTGATGCATTTGTGATCTCAAACTGTAGCATCATTATAAATGTTTGAATTTCTGTCACAATGGTTCTTTTCTATGATACTGAATGTGGTTAATAAAGTTTTTAAAACTTTTTTGATGGAGTTAAACTAATAACTTGAATTTAATTTGTCGTTCACATGATGATTGAAAATTTCAAAATCTTTCAATGACTGCAGATATTAGGGCTAAGCGATTATTCAGATTAAGCAAATGTGATTAATCAAAAGCTGCAATTATTGTGCATGTCTTATCAGTGAAACACGGCTCTGTGGTCAGTTGTAAATGTATCCAAAAGGCCAGAGTGCAATCTTGTGTGGAAACTCCAAATATGCCACAAAGAAGAAACTCCCATAGGAAATCCTTATAGTACTGAACAGATTTAACACCTTACCCTGATTCAACTTGACTAATCATTACATGATTACAGAATTACTCACTGGAGGATTGATTTCAAACACTCCACTGAAGTTATGAAGTGAGATTGGAGTAAAAACATGTTATCATATGTGGCATTTTGTGGCATTATTGAAGTGCAGTACAGACATGTAAACACCTTAATGAAACTATTATTTTGCAACAGGATAGTCTATACACACACGGCTGTTTGACACTATTCTCTGCACCTACCGAGTCAGTGAAGGACCAAAGACCCCATACGTTGTGCGGTATCAAATTCCATTAAAACAACACTCTTCCAGCAGCTCATACTCGCATCCAATATCTCATTTGTCACGGGGGCATGCATGAAATGTTCCTGAATGATGTGAAAGTGCTAAACTGCAACTAAAGTCGAACCCGAAATTACATGAAACTCCGGAGGAAACATGGATAGCGTGGTGACGCAATGGCGTTAATCGAATTATGTATTATTTACGAACATGTAAAACTGGATCATGAAAGGACCATTCAAAAAGCAACTCATGTAAACACCTTAATCATATTATTGTCTTATTCAGATTAAGGCAAATAATTTGATTACTGATGTCCATGTAAATGTAGTCACTGTCTGAATTTCAATAAAGGTTTTGATACAGCATTAAAGGATAGTTTTCCATGTCAATACTAGTCAGCAGACAGTGAGGCGACCCAATTTATTTTGTAACAGAGCTAATGTATTGTGAATAATAAACAAACAAACCTCAGGACATGCACTGTGGGGCATCCCAGAATAGGTTTTAAAAGTGACATTGGAGGGTTTCAGCATGCTTTTGAGTTTCTCTACAGTGAGTTGACCAAAAATAAGAGGAACCAAAGGATCTGCTTCGCCATGGCACTGCAGCACCGGTATGTCTTTATTTTTGCTTATCACTGACTGCAAGATAGAGACATCATTAGAACAGACAGAGGGAAGACAAAGGGGGGGACAACACTACTATTTTTTTAACACTGAAAGGTCAATGCAACTGTCAATCCCAGCATTAACCAACCTTTGATAAGGAGTTACGGAGAGGCAGCCAACAGCTGAGGGCAATCACACCAGCCAGCTTCTGATGAGTCGTCAAAGCAGTGAAGAGAGAGAGGGCTCCACCCTTTCATACATACAAGAAGAAATTAAATAATTATGTGTAGTCAATCATAACCAGCTGTAGGTCAAGACAGAGAGAATTATGATTACAAAGGTAAAACTAGACCTTCAGGAAAACCTAAAATATTGGTGGTTTCCTCAAAACAATTGTTAGAGTGGTTAATAAATTGTCTGTACATTAGTGTGTTTATATCATTAAAATGATTTATATTGGTTCATTTTAAAATTATTATAATTAATAATAACAACAACAACATCTCCACCAACAGAAAATAATGTGTTCTGTTCAAGTCTAATTGTCAATTGTTCATACCATTTACAGCATTACAAAAAAAGTAACATTTTTCACTTAGACTTAGCATGTGAACTAAATTACTGCACAAAGTTTACAACAGAATGAAAATTATTGTTTTAGTTCACCGTATCAAGCCAATAACAACAGACCCTTTCTGTTTCAAATTTTGCTAAAGTGGCATGCCTTAATACAGGGTTTCTGCAAGTCCAGTTTAAGACTTTTTAGTGAAGTGAAGTGAAGTGTAGTGTGGCCAAGTATGGTGTCCCATACTTGGAATTTGTGCTCTGCATTTAACCCATCCAAGTGCACACACACAGTTAGTGAACACACACATACCGTGAACACACACCCGGAGCAGTGGGCAGCCATGCTGCGGCGCCCGGGGAGCAGTTGGGGGGAACGGTGCCTTGCTCAAGGGACTCACCTCAGTCGTGGTATTGAGGGTGGTGGAGAGTGCTGGTCATTCACTCCCCCCACCCCCAATTCCCGCTGGTACCGAGTATCGAACCAGCAACCTTCGGATCACGAGTCCAACACTCTAACCACCAGGCCACGACTGCCCCTAAAGGTTTAAGACCTTTTTCCATCCATGATGAGAATCTCCCATTCCACCACATCCCAAAGGTGTTCTATTGGATTCAGAGCTGGTGACTGTGGAGGCCATTTGAGTACAGTGAACTCATTGTCATGTTCAAGAAACCAGTCTGAGATGATTCGTGCTTTATGACTTGGCACGTTATCCTGCTGGAAGTAACCATCAGAAGATGGGTACACTGTGGTCATAAAGGGATGGACATGGTCAGCAACAATACTCAGGTAGGTTGAGGCGTTGACACGATGCTCAATTGGTACTAATGGGCCCAAAGAGTGCCAAGAAAATATCCCCCACACCATTACACCACCACCACCAGCCTGAACCATTGATACAAGGCAGGATGGATCCATGCTTTTATGTTGAGACTCATCAGACCAGGCAACGTTTTTCCAATCTTCTATTGTCCAATTTTGGTGAGCCTGTGCGAATTGTAGCCTCAATTTCCTGTTCTTAGCCGACAGGAGTGGCACCCAGTGTGGTCTTCTGCTGCTGTAGCCCATCCGCCTCAAGGTTGGATGTGTTGTGCATTCAGAGATGCTCTTCTGCATACCTCAGTGGTAATGAGTTATTGGAGTTGCTGTTGCCTTTCTATCTTTCTATTCTATCAGTCTGGCCATTTTCCTCTGACATCAACAAGGCATTTGTGCCCACAGAACTGCTGCTTACTGAATATTTTCTCTTTTTCAGACCATTCTCTGTAAACCCTAGAGATGGTTCTGCGTGAAAATCCCAGTAGATCAGCAATTTCTGAAATACTCAGACCAGCCCGTCTGGTACCAACAACCATGCCACGTTCAAAGTCACTTAAGTGAAGTTCCACAAACTAATTTCGAGAGGAGCATGTGATATGATTGATCGCGGCTGGTCTCTCATCTGTAACCATTAGTAAACCAATCAAATTATTCCAAACTCACTATAAATAGCCCGTCTAGCTTTACTCCCTTTACTTTGTTTTTCTTGAAGAATTCCCCCATCCACCCCATCTTCCCCTTTCCTCCTTTACCGGGGGAGTTCTCGAGAACTACCTGATCCCATACCCCTCTTACATGCTCATTGACCAGACGGGAGCCATGGGCTCAATTATCTCTGAGCTCAGGGTTCTCTCCTGGGACAGCATGCCAAACCTGCTATTATTATCAAGCAATATCTAATTTTGAACTCTTGAAATCACCTTTCTTCCCCATTCTGATGCTCGGTTTGAACTGCAGCAGATCTTTCTCCACTCCACAGCTTACCACTTTATCAAAACTGTTAAGAACTAACCGATGCTGAAAAGTGTTGTGCCCCTTTAAAACTGAAAACTGGAAGAAATGTGTCTTACCTGAGAAAATCCCCCAAGCACAATCCTATGAGATGGAATACCATTCTTAACTTCTTGATCAATCAGTGCTTTGACTGTGGACAATTTCAAATGGGTTTAATGGTGGATTCAGCATTCTGATGTTACTTTATTACTAGAAAGTCTTATTATTATACTTAACTGTTTTCAGCAGCTCTTTTAATTCCAGATTCATCTTCTTCTGCGTCAGGATTCAGACCAATTATGTCAAACCTAAGAGCAACATCATACATTTCACATCAGTATAATATGTAATAAGTAAAGAGTTATGTAGGTTTATGCTGTAGTAAGCAAACAAGTGTTTATCTCACCAGGAAGGCATTGCCATGTTCATGTTGAGGGTGACCGGCATGATGGGCCTTACAGAACAATTAAAAAGAAAAAATGAGATAAGTAGAAAGAGAAAGAAGGTTAAAAAGCTATGTATATGGGTCATTCCTACTGTGCAGGAAGTGAATTCATAGGAGAGGAGAGTGTCCATTGGAAGCACAATTAAAAATCTTAATGCAATTAATTAATTTGTGTGCTTTCTGTATGCAGACTGTTGAATTTTAAATTGCATTTTTCTTACCATATTGCCTATACTGGGAGTGAATTGCATCTGTATTTTTATGGCAAATTAAATATCTTTAATTTCACTGTTTGGCATTATTGAATAAATAACTGCTTTGCATCACATACTTGCTGAATGTACTAAACCGTTACAGCAACAACAAAAAAACTAAACAAAAAAACCTGGCCGTTATACACTAAATGACTGGGGATCACACACTGGTAGAAAATGCATTTACAAATGTCAACATTGTATTCTAAAATCGGCTTAATACGTTTAGTATATTCTGAATGCGGGTGGTATGTAGCTAAGTGGTTAGCACTGTCACCTCACAGCAAGAAGGTCGCTTGTTCAAGTCCTGGCTAGACCAGGAGGCCTTTCTGAGTGGAGTTTGCATGTTCTCTCCATGTCCGGGTGCTCTGGTTCCCTCAAAGTCCAAAGACATATGATATAGATGAATTGGATAAACTAAATTGGCCGTAATGTGTGAATGGGAGAGTGTTTGGTGTTTCCCTGCACTGAGGGTTGTACTCTGGGTTGTGGCAGAAAGGGCATCCACTGGTAACTGGTGGCTCATTCTGCTGTGGCGACCCCTGGTAAAGCAGGGAATAAGCTGAAGGTAAGTGAGTGAGTATTCTGACTGCAAGATATCAATGTCTGAAGCCATCACACATTACACACCTGAGAACAAAAGGCAGAGTTGGAACTAACAGGACTCTATTTACTCCAGTCTTAGAGTATACGCTTAAATTATTTGCAAGCCTCAAATAATGACCTTTTGAATTGAATGCTGATTCCTACATCTTTTTGGTCTTATAATAATCCTTTTAAACATAAACATTTAATAAACAGCAAATATCAGTCACTCTTACACTTGTCCATGAAAAAAATGAAGAGATGAATCAGTTGTTTTCTTCTATTTTATCTCTTTTAATATTTTAAATTATAGAATATTAAATTAAAGAACAGTTTTAAATTGTGTGTGCCATAAGCATCACGCATTCAGTCATCAGTGCAGTAAATATCCTCTGCTCTGACCCTAATTGCCCTGGTAATGTTAACATCTGTTAATAGAACGATCAAGCCTTGTGAAATGTTTACCGAAAACGAGTATTTTTCTCAGCCTCCTGTTTATGTTCAGATAGGTCACTTTAAAGGCAATGATAAGATTCTATTCATTGCCATAAAAGTGAAATTACTGAACCTACACACAGAGCCTGAGGAAAACGCTCATTTTAGAAGAATATTTCTGATGATATTTAGAGGCTTTCACATCAGAATTTGTTTTACACCATCCCATTTATTTGCTAGATGAGTCCAATTCTAATGTAATGGGTTAAAGAATATTTTATTTTTGGCATAATGACACAGGCAAATATAAGGTCACAAGGTACAGCATAATAGAAAAGACCCATATTGCATGCACATCAATGTGTATTTTATATTAAAGTGATGCATAAAAATGAACTTTGTACATACGCATGAGGGCAAATGTACTTGACATGAGGGGTCCTAATACCAGCCATAGCTTGAGCCCATCCATGACTGAAAAAAGGTAATGTACAAGTTGGCAAAAACTATGTAATAGCTAATTATTCATTTAATTAAGTGTTTATTCAGTCATCCCACATAATGATGATACACTTTACCCTGTGTCTCCCAGTCCATGGAGGAATATCACCTGGTGAAAAATAAACACATGCTTATAACATTCATATTAGTATATTACATTAGACTATACTATATTAAGGTCAAAGCAAGAGGGCTATTGCCATTTGCCTATAATATTGTGCTCATGGTATCACTTACCGCAGCCGTGGCTTTACAAGCGGCGGGCACAATTGTTGGCAAAGGCGCTGACATGTTATTACCACACATAAACAATTCCGAAAGTTTACATTCAATGACAAAAAGCTAAAAAAGCTACGATGGCTCAGTGAGCTTCAACATCAACAATTTTATGACTGTTAGCGTACAGCTTGTAAAGGCATTACTGACACCTGCTGGATGGAGTGTGGAAACATTAATGTTCTTATTATGTATTTTCAGTTATTATTAATTTGTAATACAAACGTTCAATATGCATGTATTCTTTTTTTTTAAATAATAACAATTAAACATAGGATTGCAGCAATACTGAAAAGTCAATAATTTTACTGTTATTTTTATTTTTGAACATTATTAATTATTTTTAAAAAAAATACTTTGACATCAGCTACTAACGAGAGCGCATAATAAAAGTTAAATAAAAGGTTGACAGTTATATAAATAGGTTTTTCATTATTTTGTTACAGTGTATCATATGCCTTTTTTTCCTTTCTCCCCTAGTGTTTCCGGTTTGGTGTACCACGTGGGTATTCCGATGTCAGCTGCCCTTGACTAGCATTTCTGTGGCTCTAACATGTCTTTAATAAAGAAAACAGGGGGGAAAACCATAGAGTTAGTAAAGAATTTACCTCGCATTACACTGGCAAACCTTCGACCAAACCCTGGTGCAAAAATATTAGTAAGTATAATTTATGTAAATGTTAGAATGCAAATAATTTGCTGTTTAGCCGCCAAGCTAAAGAGCATGAGCATGATTAGATACTTTAAACGTTAGTGTATGGCATACAGTGTGCGAGCGATGTGCGTTAATGAAATTATGAGTAGATGTTTGTAGGTCAGTAGATGATGTAGGAACGAAGCCTTTTTGCATTAATTTAAATAAAGAACGCAGATACAGCCTATTCCTTCCATGTGTAGAGTGGACGAGAGTCCATGAGGTAAAGTTGGTTTTATATTCGCATATCCATTCATTTTAATGCTATCTATATTGTTTACCACTCTACTTTGAATATTCGGTGTGATATCGCAAGTATGACTTCAAAACAACATTAGCACTATTTCATTGACTGCAAACAATGTTGTACATTGATAGTCATTTGCTGTTGTTATGATTTCCCAATTTAGAACTGGCAAATAATACTTTTCTGAAAATATATTATTAAGGAGAATGTCTGAGTATACAAATATAAAACCAACTTTACCCCAATATAAGATAGAGTTGGTTTTATATTTGTATACACAGACATTCTCCTTAATAATATATTTTCAGAAAAGTGTTCTTGGCAAATTCTAAATAGTGAAATCATATTAGCAGCCAATGACTATCAAAGTACAACATTGTTTACAGTCAATTAAATAGTGCTAATGTTGTTTTGAAGTCATACTTGCATGTCATGTAGGATCGAATATTCAAAGTAGCATCATGGTAAACAATATAGGGGCCTTCTATAGATAAGCTTGTTTATTAGCTTTTTTTTTTATCTATCTATCTATAATCTATCCCTGGCGGCATTTAGAGCAAAACAGTCCACTGTTAATCAATGCTAGCTTATTAATAAAGCAGCAAGCTGTATCCACGTTGTTTTGCGGTGCTGAAGAAAGCTAATTTCTGTGAGTGTGTATGAGACTTCCACTATAAAAAAATGTAATGAAATTTCAGGAAATTTATAAATATCATTTGCTGATTCAAGCTGCATAATATGTGATTTTCATATGCCTAAAATTACTGGAAATTTTGCAAAGTCAAGTTACAAATGGCAGCTCTTATGCTTAAAAATTAGGTGGATAGAGCAAGAGTACACATTATTACTAGACTAACATTCTGTATTTCACTTTACAGGAGAAGCGCAGAGGTCGTGGAATGCATGGAGGCAACAGAAGTGGATGGGGACATAAAGGTGAACGACAGCGTTGTAATCGACCGCGGCTGGGCTTTGAGGGTGGAAACACACCATTCTATCTTGTCATCCCAAAATATGGCTACAATGCCAATCACAGGTATTATTACCTTACTGGCTTATATATTATATTATATCTAATTCTGTTATAATCAGGTCCCTTTTGTGCAACTCTTTTATGTGTTTTATTCTTCTAGTCGACAGCCACAGTATCCCCCATTATCCCTGCGCAGACTCCAGTATTTAATAGATTTGGGTCGCATTGACCCCAGTCAACCCATCGATTTAACCCAGCTTGTCAATGGCCGAGGAGTTGAGATCCAGCCTCAGAAACGAGACTATGGCGTTCAGCTTGTTGATGAGGTGTGTATTTTATTAAATTATATATTTTTTTAATCTTGTTGTTCAAGCCTGAATGATTTTCAGAGGTGGAGCACATTTTGTTCTGTTTTTCTGTTTTATATAATATAATTTCTGGAATATTTCACCGAAGCCATCATGTATGTTTCTGCAGGGTGCTGATATGTTTTGTGCAAAAGTAAACCTGGAGGTCCAGGCTGCCTCGGAGAAAGCCATTGCTGCAGTTGAGCGAAATGGGGGTGTGATCACAACCAGCTACTATGATCCCCGGAGCCTCCGTCAGTATACCTACATTTTTATTCTACTTACATGAACATATGCACATACAACTATGCCCAATGGATTCAGTATAATCGAAATGTACTGTGGCCGACCTACCATACAGATCCAGCTCTACAAATAATTGTTTTTCTTACGCACATTTAGTGTTTGACATTTAATAAAAAAAAAAATGTTTAGTTTTTTTTGTAGTTTTTTGTTTTTCATTTTGCTTATGAAAATATCACTATATAAAAATCAAATCAGAGTATTATTCTTTCATTTTCTTTTCAGTTTAGTCCCTTTATTAATCAGGGGTTGCCACAGTGGAATGAACCGCCAACTTATCCAGCATGTGTTTTTATGCAGCGAATGCCCCTCCAGCCACTCTTGCATTCACACCCACACATAAACTATGGCCAATTTAGTTTATTCAATTCACCTGTACCGCATGTCTTTGGACTGTGGGGGAAACCGGAGCACCCGGAGCAAACCCATGCGAACACGGGGAGAACATGCAAACTCCACACAGAAATGCCAACTGACCCAGCCGGGGCTCGAACCAGCGACTTTCTTTCTGTGAGGCGACAGCGCTACCCACTGCGCCACCGTGTCACCAAATCAGGGTATTATACATGCATAAAAGACATGTACTTTAAAATATGCAAAAGTCACATATTTAGTTTCTTGATATTTAATTTGGACTTTTTTAACCTTAAATAAATAACAAAGTTTGTTTTCGAACAGTAAAACTTCTCTAAATATCCAAAATATAAAATAAACAAAAACAAAACATGTCATGTACTCCTTATATATTCACATTATGAAATTAGGACATAGAGATTTTTGTTTTAATATCAAAATTATAAATAATAAATAAACAACAATTATTTATTTTTGAAACTTAATAGAAGAACAGGTAAACTTTCACTGCTCAGTGCACAAATGTAACATCATTAGCAATTGCTGAAAACCCCAACATTGCCTAATTGTAATATTCCACTGCTGCTACTACACTGATTTTGATTTTTGCACCATTTCATTGAAGATAATCTAAAGTATTTCAGTATATCACAGTATATCACCATTTCATTCAACATCACTATAGCTCCTGAAGGTATTCGCGCAATGTGATGCTGGTGAGCCACAACGGAGCTGATATAGCGCGACTGTCACAAAGTTAGCGAACATTTTAAACAAAAACACTTAAACTATACTATTTTGACATGATGAAGATGTCTGTGGTAGGCTACTTCCATGCCACGAAAGCTCAGTTTTGCATAGTGGGCAGGTTACCGTTTTCTTAAAGGCATTTCATGTAAAATTCTCTCATGCCTTGGAGGACTAGGGCAAATGCTTTTTCCTGCAGCTGGTTCTGTACCTTCCATTGCTCGAGCAACTGTGTATGTTGTCGTCACGCTCCTCAGTCACGTGAACAGCCCAACTAATCGATAATGGCATTCGTTGACAACGAATTTCATTATTGATAATTATCGATTAATTGTTGCATCCCTACACACATTTTAAAGGGGTGGTCCACTACGATATGATATTTTAAACTTTAGTTGATGTGTAATGTAGCTGTGTGAACATAAACAGCATCTCTAAATGTAATATGCTTAAAGTTCAATGCAAAGTGAGACATTGGCTTTTACAGAGTTAGCTTAGCAAAGCCTACAGTGAACGAAAATTGGGGACTACAAAAAAATACATCCGGGCTAGTGAGATCACAAGGGCTTCCGGTTACGAGCATTCACCATGCGCACACACCCTGTGCAGCAAAGGGGGGTGGCCAGAGGTGCTGTAATGTTATAACAGAGAAAGCTAAAAGGCCATCCAAACACTGCTATTTCCACAGAGCTTGTTCTGTTTCTGTATTTGGGCTTCCAAAGGACACGACACAAAGAAAGAAGTGCTTACAGTTTAATTTTAATTATGTTCCAGAGAATTATAAAAAAGATAAAGCTAGCATTTGACAAAGCTTCCAGAATCTCTCCCAGTTCAGTGCTGGATTCGGTTAAAACTCCTCCAACCGACGAAGCTGTGGATTGAGAGCCACAACCTTTAAGTATTTTTATTTGTTAAAATTGATCAACTACATGCGCAGTTTCTAGCATTAACAGTATGTTGTAGCGAGGACGTAAACAAGGATGTAAACGTCGTGAAATACTGTTTGGCACCGCTAACAATTTAGCTACAAATTAATATTTATCAGTCAAACCGCTGTAAACACAATCTTTAGCAGCGTGTGCAGTGTCTCTCTATGCATGTCTTTATATGTGTGTCTCTCTATGCGAATGCTTTCCGTGCGTTCTACATCTCAAATAACAAACCCACAAAAGATGAGAATGTTTTATGTTACTTACACATGCTTATTCCGAATATATGTGAAAGACACTTGTCAGATTTGATTTTAGAGAGCAGGCATGATGTTCAGCTGTGTGCTCTTCATTTTTCTGTCTGACGCTAACGCTGCTAGCAGCTTCTCTGTTTACACAGCGGTAAAGCACGTGCTTGTAGGGGCGTGACGTGGTGATGTCGAGCTGATCCGCGATTCACAACACATTATTTTAGCTGACCAATCAGAGCCTCTTGGGCGGGCCTTTCAGAGGAACTAGGAAATATGACATTCGTTTTCATGTTAGCTGAGTAGCTGTATATAATCAAAGGAAGGTATATGAAAAAAAATTACGTGATTTTCTACAAGTGAAGCATGAGCACACATTGCTTTGCATCTTTTAAACACAACCTAGTCTTAAAATTACACTCTGGACCACCCCTTTAAACAATCATGGTGTCGTCTCAGTAATTACATCTAGATCAAATTAGTTGCACTGATAAGATATGTGTGTGTTTTATTTTAGAAATCCTCATCAAACCAGTGCCGTTCTTCATGTCAGGCGAACCCATACCCAAGCGCCTGCTCCCTGGTGAAGATCTTCTTCCATATTACACAGATGCCAATAACCGTGGCTACCTCGCAGACCCAGATAAGATCCAAGCTGCACGGCTGGATCTGGCTAAAAAGTATGGCTACAGCATACCTGACATCCCAAAGGATACGCTATTTGAGATGCTAGTACAGAGAAAGAATCCTCGTCACATCTTTTTTGGGTTATCACCTGGATGGGTTGTTAATATGGCAGACAAGAAGATACTTAAACCCACAGATGATAAAGTTTTGCAATATTACGGTTTATAACTCTTTAAAGAGATTTACAATGTGGATATCTAGTGTAAAATGACTGTGTATATAAAATAAATGTTGAATTTA
>CAIGQV010019101.1:13708573-13750090 GCA_903798115.1 Danio jaintianensis | reverse complement strand
TTATTATTATTATTATTATTATTATTATTATTATTATTATTATTATTTATTATTATATTTCGTTTGCAATGGAGACATCGGTTTTATCACCAAGGTGAAACTTCTCGCGCTTCACACCTTTAATCCACTCCTCCGCGCCCTCATTGGTCCACGATCCTTTTAAAGCCCCGATCTTTGAGCTGGACCAGGACGAACTTCTGATCGGAAGCAGAGCAGCATGTATCTCGACCGGATGCTCCCTGAACTTGAAATGAGACCCACCACAATGATGCCTGAAATTCAGCAGTACCACTACTTCCAACATCAGAACGACGAACAGCGCAGGACGACCCACTGCCCCGCGTCGGGTCCATCAAGTCCGGTCTCCGTCGGGTCTGAATCCAGCTGCTCAAGTCCCGAAGCGAAAGCGCCTGCGGAAACTCGAGTCAGACGCCCTTTAAACGCGTTCATCATCTGGACAAAAGAGGAGCGCAGACGCCTCGCGCAGCTAAACCCCGACCTGGAGAACACTGACCTCAGCAAAATACTTGGTGAGTGCAAACTTTTACTTGAGCTTTATTTAAAACATCCTGTCAATTAGACCAGAAATGATGCAATACAAAATGTACATCGTTTGGATATTAAAGGGATAGGCCTACTTCACACAAAAATGACAATTTCCTCAACATTTCCTTAAGTATTTCTATTTGTTTAAATTAAAACTTTTTTAATGATTATTTTATAGGCAAGACATGGAAAGCAATGTCTCTGGCAGAGAAGCGTCCTTACATGCAAGAAGCAGAAAGACTACGGATCCAGCATACCATTGACCATCCCAACTACAAATACCGGCCCCGTCGACGGAAGTGCAACAAGCGGGGCAGCAAGATGCCTTCAAGTGAGAATGTCAGCTCTTCGAATGCCACTTTTGATCTCAGCTATATGTTTCAAGGTCAAGCCCCACAACGGCCATACAATCAAACAAACTCCTACAGGCTTCCCCACAGTGGGTTTTCATTTGAAAACCACTCTTCATCATACCACTTCGAGGCAACATCATCAAGTGGAAACGTGTTTCATGGTGGTGCGACTTCACTGAACTTGTCTTCTGTGCATCTCCCTCTGTCTGCTTACTCAGAGTCACTATTGTATTCACAGCATTCTGTGCAGCAGAACGCAGTGGAGCTCCATGATAGGTGGGGAACGGAGGTTTGTGCGTGTGTGCTGTGTTTGGGTGGGCCTTCTCTGGAGTTTTATCTAGAACAGGTGAGATCAGACATGCTGGACCAGCTTGACCGCAGTGAATTTGACCAGTACCTCAATCCAGCACAGACTTTGGACCACAGCAAGGAGTGACCACAAACTTGATGAACACTTGAATGATGACTGCTGCTCCCATCAAGACTGCTGTTGAGTGTTTTTGTTTTTTGACTAAAACGAGTTCTCACCTTAACACTATTTGTAAGATTATTACAGAGATTATTTATAATATCTAATGCAAAATATTAGCTGACATACAGTGAATGTAATGGTCATGTCGTTAACTTGACTTAAGTGTGTATATATATTGAATTTTTTACTTGTGAAAATTTTTTGTTTTTTATTCTTTTCAAATGATGTAAATAAAATATTATGTCAATATATACATCACTTTAATGTTTTAAATTCATGTTAGAAAATCAATTAATCAATTAAATATTATTTATGTATTAAATAATATTATTAATGAATAATAATACTATTTCTGAAATATATATCTGAATGCAACTTGGCAATTATAACCCACAGTCTACATATGAAAATTTTCTGGTAACAGTCCCACCACTAAAAGACCAAAATAAAGACACTGATCAATGATCCTGAAATTTATGCAGTGTCTATATTCCTAATACTCAGTGTTAGGTAATTGTAGCCTACTTGTTACAAATTACAAACATGTTGTCATTAGGCCCCAAATAAAATAAAAAATTCACATTAAGCAATATAAACTTGATGCAATGTTTAGGTTTCCTTAAGTCATCTTGGTTTGAAACTGACATGCATTATAATTTTGATTAAATCACACAGCACAAACGAGTGGAGAGTGGGACTGTGTGAATTAACTTTGATTTGTAGTTTAATAGCTACAAGATCAACCAAGCACACATTCCTGTGTAGCCTTTTCAAATGATGATGAGTATTTTCATCCACTTCACCCAGTTTTCTACTGGGGTGCCAGGTTTTGGGTGGGGTTAGGGATGAACCTTCAGAGTTTTAACATGTCATGTAAAATCTTGAAGGCTCATCCCTATGTGAGAAAACACACTGATTAGAATTTTAGTTCTACGTGTTCACTACAAAAGTAGTCTATGCTTCTTCATTAGAAAATACAGGGGACTCCTATACAGAAGTCTTATTCTTATTATTGAATTGCCAGCAATAGGGATTTGTTCATCACTGGTACAGCTCAAGTCAAAATGACACCATTTCCCCCCCACTTTTACTTTTCATTCTTTTATTTATTATCTTATCTTTTATTATTTATTATCACATAAAATACAAAACAATCTAAATTCTTTCAATCTAAATCATCTCAAATCCTTCCAGAGGTATTCTAATAATAACTGCAGCTGTACTGCAGCTCTCTGTAACCAGAATTTTACATTTATTGGATTGGATTTATTAGATTTGGACTATACTCTTCTCTTGAACTCCTTTGAACTCTCCTCTTAACATTCTCGCTAAAACTGTAATTCATTCATTCATTCATTCAATGACTAACCTTTTCTTACCACTAGATGGCGCTGTCACCAAAATTATGCGGTCCTAAAACTGAAGATTCTGCATAATTTACTGACGTGGGAAGAGACAAGAGCTCATGAAACTCATGAAAGAAACTTGACATTCTTTATTCTTGTATTATATATGTAATAGCGCTCCTTCTCTTGAGGAAGAAAAGGGGCAAAGGCTCAAAACTCAAATCACCAAAATGAATCAAATTGAGTCAGTGATCATAAAACGGACTACAGCCTAAGAATTATAAAGCTGACAAATTATACTTAATACATTTAGTAAACCACACACAGCCCAAGGTGGTTAGGTCTTAAAAATCTTTCAATTTGTCTTTAAAAAAAGAATAAAAAAACAACAACAACAACAACAACAACAACGTGCAGGAGATGAGGCTAATTTGTTATGCATTAATAATGCAATGCACTAAAAGTAGGCCTATAGCCTACAGTATATTAGCTTATAAAAGTAAAAGTATGCTATATTATTAATTTTTATCATAATTATTTATATATAATAAAAAAACAGATTTGTATGTTGTTTGAACTACAATCTCCAACTCGAAAATATTCCTAAAGAAACTGTTAGCCACATGTCAATATAATCACTCAAGTCGGAATTTATGCCATCATTTATAATATATATGATGTAGATCATATCATCTAACCAAGCACTTAAGTGAGTAGTAATTTCAAAGCAGCAGCTGAGAGTAAAAAACAGACAGGACAAAATTGTAAAATAATGCTTCAAAGATTATGGGTTACATTTTATTTTGCAATGCCCTAGTTACAGTGTATAGTATTAATTAAAGGTCTTACTATATGATTACAAATAGGATGAGGGTTATGTTTAGTTGCATGGCATTATGTATAATGTATTGTTATTAGTATAGCAATGCTAATGTGTAACAAGTACACACCAAAATAAACTGTTACCAGATTTTATTTCTCCAAGGCCTATAAAGTTGGTGTTGGAGTTGCTTTTTATCCATTTCTTATGTACAGTAAGTACAACAATTTTAAACGTTTGGCATCAGTTTCACTAGTGTGAGTCCTGTAAAACAGTTTGACGTGGAGAAAGATTTGTAGCATTCATAAAAATCTGAAGGTGCAAAATGATATTGAAATAAAATCACTTTTATAATCTCTTTTGTAATGTTAGTTCAGTGCAATTGGCATTTTTTCATGCAGTTAGTATTGCGCTAACTATAACTGAAATGGCTGCTTGCTATCTGAGCTATAGATTTTTTCATTCATTCATTCATTTTTCTTCGGCTTAGTCCCTTTATTCATCAGGGGTCGCCACAGCGGAATGAACCGCCAACTTATCCAGCATATGTTTTACACAGCGGATGCCCTTCCAGCTACAACCCAATACTGGGAAACATCCATACACACTCATTCACACACATACACTACGGCCAATTTAGTTTATTCAATTCACCTATAGCACATGTGTTTGGACTGTGGGGGAAACTGAAGCACCCGGCGGAAACCCACGCCAACATGGGGAGAACATACAAACTCCACACAGAAATGCCAATTGACCCAGCCGGGACTCAAACCAGCGACCTTCTTGCTGTGAGGCGACAGTGCTAACCACTGAGCCACCGTGTCACCCCTATAGATTTTTTAAAGATCTTTATTTCTGTGACCCAAAAGTGTACAGAATCCTGCTTAATGGTTTAATTTAATCAGAATGAATTTAATCAGAATTAAGCAATCATTACACTATAATTGATGCACACTGTATACACTCTGGAATGTGTAATATTGATTCTGAACTGGCAAATCTGTTGAAATATTTATTAAAAATATGGAATTTTCCTTCTCAGAATGATCCCGTTCTGATAAGCTGACCACTCCAGCATTCCAAGAATGCTTCAGAAGTGTTAAAATTACTTTAACAGAGTTTAGTAGAACATTCAGTAGGTATATATAAAAAAAAATTAAATATGAAAAGGTAAATAAGAAAGAACCACAATTTAGACTGGCCTCTTAATGAACATTGGGTCATAATCACTTGAGTAAATATGGAAGAATGTGGCATGTGATGTGACATTTTATTATTTTTTTCTGGGTGATTAAAGGCTCAGTGGTTAGCACTGTTGCCTCACAGCAAGAAGGTCACTAGTTTGAGTCCTAACTCTGTGGAGTTTGCATGTGAAATCCACGTGTTCATGTGGATTTCCTCCAGGTGCTCTGGTTTCCCCCACAGTCCAAATGGATAGAACTAAATCAGTCATATTGTATGAGTGTGTGTGTGTGTGTGTGTGTGTGTGTGTGTGTGTGTGTGGGTGTGTGTGTGTGTGTGTGTGTGTGTGTGTGTGTGTGTGTGTGTGTGTGTTTTTGTGTGTGTGTGTATATATGTGTGTGTGTGTGTGTGTGTGTGTGTGTGTGTGTGTGAGAATGAGAGTGTGTATGGGTGTTTCCCAGCACTGGGGGTTCACAAGTTAGTGTACTTTCAGTTCTGGGTTGTGGCTGGAATGGAATTCGCCATATAAAACATATGAACAATTCATTATGCTGTGGCGACCTCTGATAAATCAGGGACTAAGAAGTATATGAAATGGACTTTCGAAGTGGACTTCAGTGTAGTGTCTAAAATAAATCCTTCTGTGAGATGATCCTGCAGTTGTGTGATTAGTAGTCAGGTTGAATCAATCAAAAGATGTTTGATTTCCTCTCTTCTTTGCAGTGTATTTGCAGTTTCTGCACAAGAGCGCCCTCTGGCATACAGAGGAGATTTACTACCGATCACAGAGCTGTGCTTCCCTGATAAGATGTGGATGTGAATTGCAGCTTTTAAATGGCAATGTCAATTTCATTTCAATTGATCATGCAACTCTACTCCAAAACTCTAGTTGAGTCTGTTAAACGCATAAACACAAAAAATTGGTAATAACAGAAGGTTATTTATGATTCTTGAACTGGCTGGAGGTTATGCTGCACTCCTCACGCAAAGTCATAATTCCTGTTTGTAATTCTTAACTGAATCCTCCAAAACTCTTGATGATTTGCCATTGTGTGCACAGATCTAAACTTCAAAAACCTACTGGAAATAATAGATCATTTTGGCATACTCTTTCAACATATACTTTTGGAAACATTGTACAAGCAAATAAGGATTATTATTTTAATCTGTTTTTTAATCATTTTTATTCTTTGTTGGTTTGATTTTCTTGTTTCTTTTATTTTGAATTACCATTGTGTATATGAAATGTGCTATATAAATAAACTTCCCTTGCCTTGCCTAGTGTATAATAATGTTACATTTTACTTTATTATGTAATTATTACAGTGTAGCTATTAGAGTAAATGTTTAGTTAAGGTTAGTTAGCTGTAATTATGCAAAATGTACTGTTGTATACAGGACATTTGTTTGATGTCCCAGGTTAAACTTGGAAATCAAATTTTCGATTAGGACAATAATAAAATGCACTTTAGATCCCAGCATTCAGCACTTCCTCTGCTCAGGTTGTGTGTTTGTTTAGTGTGTGTATGTGGGTGGAGAGAGGCCAGTATATGAGTCTTTGATCTCGCTGGTATTTTTATACTCCAAATAACCTTAACTGCGTGTGGTCTTAACATTTACATACAGTACATTGTTAATAGCTCTGTCTTTTTGTTATCTTGGAAATTAAACATATTCATATCTAAACTCTACCCCAACACTTTCAGGAGTATAATGAGTCTGATGTAAAAGCAGGAACTAGGCATATGTTAAATGTAGGTTTAGCATTTACATTTTGGAAAAAATCGAATAACAAACAAGAATAAACATATAAATGGTTTATTCAAACATGAGCAGAAACTAAACTCTACAAGAAGATTTTTTTTACAAAAATCTCATAAAAATATGGGAAATTTAAATATTTATTGCTTCACAAAAAAGATTTGAGGAAAAAAAAAAACAGGGATACTGGGATGCTTATTTCTCCATCAGCCTGTCTCAGTCAACCAAATGTGCTATCATTAATTATTTAATTTTTTTTATTAAATTATATTTAATTAATCTAAATGTTGTTGGTAAGAAAGACTTGAAAAGCATTAAACACAAGTAGCTCTCGCAGTTATTTAACACAGTTATTTATTTATTAAATTTTTTACAACAAAGAAGTGAAAAGAGTTCACAACAAAAGAAATGAAACAACAACAACAACAACAATGTAAACCTAGATTAATATACTGTAATACAGAAATCATTTTGGAGATTACAAAAATCTCCCAGCTATGTGTGCATCCTGTGCATCTCTTTCAACAGAATTTCTGATTTTATAAAACAGATACTTCCAGTCTTTGATGCTAATTAGTTAAGAGCCAAAAATTTTTTTTTAATAATAAACCATGGTTTGTTTTATTATGAATAACATTTGGCAGTTGAGCTGGGCTATGACTGCAACACTGAATATATTGGTGTATCACAGTGTGACCATATAATCAATGTACAGTCAAAAAATGTTCCATGTTTTATGTGTCTGTCACAATCCCCAGATTCCTCCACAGTCACAGCCACCATCATCACCAAGGACTTCATTTCTCAGCAGTCCCTAAACAACGCATCATTTACCTAATTTTGTACTCTATAAAATCAGTCATGGGGCGGTGCGGTGGCGCAGTGGGTAGCGCTGTCACCTCACAGCACGAAGGTCGCTGGTTCGAACCTCAGCTGGGTCAGTTGGCATTTCTGTGTGGAGTTTGCATGTTCTCCCCATGTTCGCGAGGGTTTCCTCCGGGTGCTCCGGTTTCCCCCATAAGTCCAAAGACATGGGCTATAGGTGAATTGGGTAAGATAAATTGGCCGTAGTGTATGTGTGTGAATGGGAGTGTATGGGTGATTCCCAGTCATCTTTCACTTCCTCATCGTCTGGTCTCTGTACTGTCATGTACTGACTCTTACCGGGTCTGTGTGTTTGCTCCTTTAATATTCCTGATCAAACATCCTGCACTTGTGTATGTATGAGTAACAGGGCTAGTTGTGCTAAGCCTTTTACCATGTTGCACTTTCCTCTGTATAAAAATACACTTTTTGACAATGACCTGCATTGTGTGTAAGTTCTTTAACACATGATAGGTTACAGTACTTGCCTGGATCATCGTGCCCCAATCTTCCCACTCTTTGCTTCTCTTCTAGTCTTTCCGGTTTCCATGCATTTTCAGAGAAGTACAGTTGAAGTCAAAATTATTCGCCCGCCTGTGAATTTGTTTTTCTTTTTCAAATATTTCCCAAATTATGTTTAACAGAACAAGATTTTTTTCACAGTATGTCTTATAATACTTTTTCTTCAGGAGAAATCTTATTTGTTTTATTTCGGCTAGAATAAAAGCAGTTTTTAATTACTTATTTTTTAAAACCATTTTAAGGTTAATATTATTAGCCCCCTTAAGCAATATTTTTTGTTTTTTGATTGTCTACAGAACAAACCATCCTTATACAATGATTTGCCTAATTACACTAATTTGCCAAATTAACCTAATTAACCAAATGTTGATATGTCATTAATAAATGCTCTACAAGTATTGTACATTATTAGTTCATGTTAGTAAATACATAACTAACATTGGCTAATTTACAATAAGCTGAAACCTTATTGTAAAGTGTGACCAAATGTCTTATTTCTCTGGATTTAAGCATTCTTCGAAGCATTGGGATATAACACTGTTCTAGTAATTTTAAAGGAAAAAACTAAATCTTACATATTGAGCCTTTAATGAAGCATATGTATACATGAATTTGAATTAAAGAGACACTGTTTCTTTAAATATGTTTGGCTGATGCAATATGTGAAAACATGTTACAGGAGAATTCTTCTTATCAATAAATGTAGAAGCTTTCTTAAATTACTAATTTTACATATATCTATTATCATTTCCATGCACATAAGAATGTAAATGTAATGTAAACAAATATGATTTTTGCTGTGCATGTGTTAGTAACTGTATTTGTCACAACTAATCCTAATATAAATTAAAATGTATATGATAAATGCTAGAAAAAAAAAAATTATGTGTTAGATAAAGTTTGCAAGTGTGTTTCAAGTAAAGTGGACCTTAGGTAATTCAACTGTGCTACATTAAATAAACTGACATTCAGTGATTATTTTAAAATATATATTTGACTGTGATTGACTTGTCATTATACCAAGGTGTTCCCTCTGCCTGCAACTTGAGATGATGAGAGACAGTCAAGCATCCCTTAAATTGTAGAGAGATAAACTGTTTGGAGGAAGGTCAGTGTTATTGTAATTAGTGCGTCAGAACTTTCTACTGCAAATAGTTTTTGAGAAACTGTAGAAAAAATATGACTAAATAATATAGCTACATTTAAAATTCAGTAGTTCCATTTTTTTCACCTATTTGTTGTTGTTGGAATGAGGTTGGACTCATAACTGAGTCAGTGTATTTATTGTTGCTATAGGGCAGGGATGCCAGATAAAGCCTGTACATGGCTGATAGCGCCTGTGTTATTGTTAGGCCACAAGGCCATCTGATAAAGGTTTGCAGTGGGGATAAGGTCTATTTGGGATGGTGCTGAGCCAGAACTTATAAACCTTCCTATGAAGTGTAGGGTCGTGCTCTCACATACATTTATCTAAAGAGCCCACATACAGATTCGAACCAGAAAAGTAAATTAATCACATTGTTGATATATCATACTTACTTTGAAGGAGGGACCTCAGCCATAAAACAGATCTTATAGAAATGTGTGATAAGTTCTTTAAATGTGAACAAGTTAGCAAGCTCTTAATGTAACACTTAAGCAACCATTTAAATAACCAAATAGCAATATACAGCAATCACCTGGCCATCCTAACAGCCAGTTTTGCATGCAAAAGAAAAATGAGAACATATTATATTTCATTTTCACCATGTATATTCAGCAGGTAAAAGGTGTATAGTATGAAGAGGTTTTATTTGTGAGGTCCAAAATCCTCACTATTTGCAACCCCAAATCAGAAAAAGTTGGGACAGTATGGAAACTAAACTAAACTAACTATTCTAAATTTATTTTGACTTGTATTTCATTCCAGACAATACAACAAACATTATTTAACATTATTTTTATTTTGTTTTATTTCTTTTGTTTTATTTTATTTTTCAAAATAAACACATATTCCAATTTTGGTTCTTGCAAAACAATTTTTAAAAAGTTGGGACAGGAGCAATTTAGGGCTAGTAATGAGGTAAATTGGTTAATGATGATGTGATTTGAAACAGGTAATGTTAACAGGGAATTTTAATTATGATTTGGTTCAAAAGCAGCATCCAAGAAAGGTCTAGTCCTTTAGGAGCAAAGATGGGCCGAGGATCACCAGTTCCAACAAATACATGAGAAATTTTTTGAAATGTTTAAAAACAATGGTCCTCAAAGTAAAATAGGAAGACATTTGAATATTTCACTTTCAACAGTGCATAATAAAATGAAAAGATTCAAGAAATCTGGAGGAATTTCAGCGCATAAAGGACAAGGGTGCAAGCCTAAGCTGAACAACCAGGATCTCCGATCCCTCAGGCAGCACTGCATCAAGAATCTTCATTCATCTATAAGCGATATCACCACATGGGCTCAGGACTACTTTGGCAAACCTGTCAAGTACCACAATACGTAGTTACATCCACAAATGCCAGTGAAAACTGTACTCTGACAAAAGTAAGCCCTATGTTAACAGTGTCCAGAAGTGCCGTCAACTTCTCTGCGCTCAAAGGCATCTGGGATGGACCATCACTCAGTGGAAACTTGTACTGTGGTCAGATGAATCAGTATTTCAGGTATTTTACTAGGAGAAATGGACGCTGTGTGCTCCGTACCAAAGAAGAAAAGGATCATCCAGACTGTTGCCAGCAATAAGTCCAAAAGCCAGGGTCTGTCATGGTATGGGGTTGTGTAAAATGCAAATGCGACAATGAAGACCCCGTACTGTTGCCCACCTTAAGAATTATTTGCAGGAAGAATTTTTCTCTCTTGTTTCACTTGTGTTCTGTTTTGTTAGAAAAACATTTTGATATTATTTCTGTATATCATTTACCATTTCGTGTTTAGTTCCTAAAGTATGTCTATTAGCAGTTTCAGTATTTTGCTACAGAACTATAATTGTTAATGTCAAATTTTTTTACAGTGTTTTTTAAAGACATTCTTTTTATATTTTATTCTTTGATTCAGTTCACACGTTGCGCTTATGTATCACCATTATTATCCCTTTGTAAACACTTGATGAGCTATTATGGCCACCTTGCAATGAGCAAGTGGATGCAATTAATAAAATAAGTATTTATACCACCTGAGGATCAGCTAGTCAGTAGAATGTTTGGTCAGAATGGGAGAGGTTGCTAGTTTATTGAAATAATTGGTTTCTGTTGAAGGACAAATAGTGTGGTCAAGGTATCTCAGAACTGAATTTTGAAAAGGCGTGTCATAGTTTGTTCAATTGCTGCTGTAGTGAGTATGCATTAGAAGTGGTGCATGAACGGCCAAACAATAAATTGTTGTCCAGTCACGGTTCTCTTGCAGTTCATGGATGCCATTGTATAGTGGAGACTGTCT
This sequence comes from Danio jaintianensis, assembly GCA_903798115.1. Classification (NCBI taxonomy): domain Eukaryota; kingdom Metazoa; phylum Chordata; class Actinopteri; order Cypriniformes; family Danionidae; genus Danio; species Danio jaintianensis. The sequence goes on along the minus strand of CAIGQV010019101.1, from coordinate 13,738,801 downwards.
CACATTGTTCACAGTGACTGCAGGGCCAAAGTGCAACAAATCACCAGTAGCTAAAACAGTGGTGACCAGGCCAATGTGTCACAGTGCACAGGGCATTAAATACTAAGGCCTGCATAGCTAATGATCCAGCCTGATATTCATGCTAACTGCACATTATGGCCAACAACACATGAACAATTTGGGTTAAACCATATTTCATATTACAAAAAAAGACATGAATATGTATTCCTAGGAACACTTCCAAGCTATTGAACGTTATCTATTTTGGACAGAAAAGCCAGTTCATGAATCTATTACTTTTAGCCTCATTATTGCAATGCACTACATGGTGGCTGTCCTGCACCTTCAGTAAACAAGCTACAGTTATGCAGCTAGTTCTTAAAGGATCAAAACCTATGAGTATGTCACCCCAATTTTATCATCTTTTCTATGAAGTTCCAAACTGATTACACTAATTTCTGAATCAACATACAAAGCTGCAGAGTCTTCCTTATATTGTAATAATGAAGATAACAACATGTAAGCATTGCTTTAATCACATGCATTGTTTCTGCTTAAGACTGTATATTTCTGCCATTTGCACACTCCTTTGACTCTCAGTCACCACAAGTAGCAGTTTTTTTTCTGTAAAGCTGCTTTGAAATAAGTTTCGTGAAAAGTGATATACAAATAAACATTTTTAAATTGAATTGAACTGAATGTATTATATGAATAGCTATATACAAAAACCACAGTCTGTGGAAAAACCCCTAGTAGATAGTAAGGTAAACGTGAGTGTTTTGAGTAACAGGCACTCAGATCAGAAGAGGGAAGCTGCTCAGCTGACCCACTCGTGGGAAGTAAGGCCTAAGTATGAAATGACTTCTCATTCTCTCTCTGTGAAAAACATTTGCGTGGTTTTGTTTAGCAAGGGTCTGCCTTTCCCACAGAAAAACCTCAGACCTCGGGACAGAAACCAGTCTGCTTAGTCTTAGTAGTAATATTTAACTACTGGGGTGCCTGAGAGTTCAGTTCTTGGACCACTTCTCATTTTAATCTACACATCATCAAAAGGATCTTTCATTCTGCCCATCCTACCAGAGCATGTTACATAACTTTTTCAGGATGTTGCTCTATCCAAGCTGAGTTATTGTAATACTCCATTGGCAGGCCTTCCAACCAGTAGACTATTTGGCAGTTTGGCCTGATGATTAGGCTTTCTAGCTAGTTCGAATTTCAGGTCTGGTGGGAATTTACTCAGTGCTCTCTTCCACTCTCAAAACTACTACTGAGATGAAACCCTTGAGCAAGCCACTGAACTCCCAACTGCTCTCCAGGCACTGCAGAAATATGGCTACCCACTATTATGTTCAGTGTTTGCTAGTGTGTGTGTGTGTGTGTGTGTGTGTGTGTGCGTGCACGTGGGTGTGTAAAATGCAGAGCACAAATTCCAAGTATGGGTCACCATACTTGGCTACACATTACTTCACTTTCACTTTTAATGTCAAACATCTGCAAGTGATCCACACACACACACAGACAATTTTTAATCAGAGCACACTGGTTGCCAATTGCAGTACACATTACATTTAAGACACTGATCGTTGCCTACAGAACACTCACTGGCTCCGAGCTCTTAAACATAACTTCACTACTTCAGACTATTTTGCCCTCCAGAAGCTTGCATTCTGAAAGTTAATGGTACATTGTGGTGCCATTCTAAACAACCACATATTTAAATATTTAACTTGATTGTGTTATTACCTGCCTAACTCCACCAGAGCATTTTTAAGAAATGGCTAAAGATATTTTTTTTATTTATATATTTATAATAATTAAAAATAAACATGTTCTATTTACAGTTTTTTTACAATCGTTTTGCCACAAATTTCAGAACCATGGTGTCAATTTTCAAAACTCTAAACACAAAATTCACAACCATTGCCAAAATTGCACATTTTTGCAAAACTCTTAACTCTTTTTTCAAATGCTTGTATACAATACACATAAGTCAAAGATACTTTGTTCAATATAATACAATTAAACATCAAATTGATCCCATTTCAAAATGCAACTCAAACATTACATTTGAAATAACTGTGTATTTTTTTAAAATAACACGATGTAACTATCAACTGACACAAGCACTCAAAATAATAACTAACTGTTGCATTACTCTGGATGCATGGAAACTGATGTATAATATTACATTTTTAGATTATTAAAGTTTCAGGATAGATCAAATGACAGCAGTTACCACAGAAGATGATCCAACTGAACTACATTATCTATAGATTTCATATTTATTCATCCTTATTCCATATTTATGGTTTCTTTGTTCCATGTACCACTTTTACAGACAATGTTTTCATACTTGACATTACTGTATGTAGGAAAGCCCAATCACAGCACCACAGCAGACCAATGTCAGGGCTGGATTCACATTGACAGAAGGTTTTTCTGAGATTCTTGACTAATGAAAACACCACTGTGATGTAAAGGAGAACCTTAGGCCAAATCCACAACACCAGACTGATGGAAACACAGATCCCAAAATAGAAATCTGATATATGGAAATATATGCAAATTACATATGTGACATACTAGTTCATATGGAATTTACATATATAAAATATATGTCATACAAGTCAAAATATTATGATATGGTTGAAAAATGTAAACAGTGATTTTTGCATTATTTTGACAAATTATTGACTATTATGACATTTTATATACAGTATGTGAAATCCAATTGTAATTTGCATATGTTGCCATATATCATGCCATATATCAGCTTTCGATATGGGGACATGCAGTGAGAAACACTTTGGTTAACTTTACTATTCTGTTTTTTTGTTTTGTTTTGTTTGTTTTTTACAGTAAAACTACATTATGATTGAATGAATAAAACTTTAGTTCAGTGATTCCACTGTCTGTACAATTCCCTCTACACTTATGTATAAACCATAATGAAACCTGTATCATAAATTTTAAACAACAACATTGAATGATTGTTAATGATTGTTTATTGAAACGATGTGCATCTTGTGTGCTGGTGACTTAAAGTAATGTTCCTGTGGTATTTGTATGATAAAAGGATTATGTGAACCAATGATCCTGCAAATGCAAGACTGCTTTAAGGAAATGAACGCAGCATGCAGAGCTTTGAACACTGGAGAGCCTGTGTTAAAAGTAGTGACTGTTTAGAGTTTTGTGTCTAGAGTTTTGAAAATTGAGATCAGGGTCCTGAAATTTGTGGCAAAACAATTGTAAAAAACTTTAATGTTTCTGTTCATTGCCAGAATTTGGATACACACACATACACACATAAAAGTTAATCAAAGTTGTTATAAGATGAGAATGGTTATCGTTCAATACAGATTTTCATTTTAGGACAATGTTGACAACTGTATTTATTTATTTATTTGTTCATTTATTTGTTTCCTGTTTTAGATTAACTGGTACTTGGCACTTTACTGTTGTTGCTGTTTTGTTAGTCTGATTGCTTCTATTGTTCTCCTCATTTGTTAGTTGCTTTGGATGTAAATATATATGTGTGTGTGTGTGTGTGTGTGTGTGTGTGTGTGTGTGTGTGTGTGCGTGTGTGGTAAATAATGTTTTTTTTTAATGAGCTGATTTTCTGAAACAAAACTACTATATAAGAACAACATAGAGAGTGTTAGCTCAGTGACCGGGGGTGAGGGAGGGGGATTTCTTTAAGGGTTACGTTAAGTGAATAGAAATCTATAGCAAAAAAGTCCATCGCAGATCTTCAAAAAGATACCTGTACAAACAGTGTGTGTGTATGTCTATGTGTGTGCATGAGTGTGTGGGTGTATGTGCGCACATTTACTTCTTTTGTTAGCACTCTAACTGCTCATATTTGACACATACATTTGTGAGGGATCGATTCCACATACACCAAAGCACACTGACAGATGATGATTAACTTTTATTCAAACGTGTCTATCTCTGAATCAAAGCAGTTCACTCAATAAAGTCAGAGTCAATATTAAGTGTTTGATATGTCTGTGTTTCAGTTTGTGTGTGCGTAGTGGCCTAAAATATCTGATTGACATTTTCTCACCAAAGCTAAACTCAGGTCGCAATTCCCAGGTCATCACATCTGTGTTTGGGGGAACAATGGGGCAGTTGAAACCCAATGTATCACTGTCACTTTTCTCTCTCTTACTCCTCTTTTGCTTTTGAAGCTCCTTCTATGCAATTTTTATATATCACACCTTTTCTCTCACTTATAGATTTGCTAGATGTTAGCTATTTCTGATCTTTACACACATGTTGATTAAAACGATAAACTATTGCAACAGATAGTGTTACTCAGCACAGTCTGCTAGGAATAGGGGAAACCAGGAATTTGGTTAAAATGAGCAGACTTTTAAGAACCATTGATTTTAATGAGAAAATGTTTAACTTACAAACATATGATATGAATTGGAACATATAATGCCAAAATATGTCTACATATGGATCGATGTATTAACCAAGTGGCAGTTGTTTTAATGCAACATAGCAGAACTATTTATACAAAAATGATGCAATAATTTTGTACTGTTATAATGTCAGTATCTACAAACAATGAAAACGAATGTAAACTGTGTATTCTCTTTCCATGTTGCCTGCTCCCTGATTTTGCAATTATTTTTTTGTTTGTTTGTTTGTTTTAACGCAGACCTTTGCTGACAAAATAAACAGGGATGTCCGAGTTATCTGCAGGGCCATTTTTGCTATTTCTGTGCAGAATACATGGATAACAAAAAAATACATGGATAACTTTTATTTAAGATTTACAATGTAAATACAATTAAAGCCACTTGTTTGGTAAACAAGCTACAGTAGGTGTCTCAAATAATACATCCATTAAAATACGTTGAAAATGATTTTCAGTGTTACTTTACAAACATGTAATGCACACAAATCATATTTGCATATTTAATAATCATACTGAAATTAATATAAAAACTTAACAACACACATTAATATCCCAGTGGTTGGCACTGTTGCCTCACAGCAAGAATGTCACTGGTTCAAGTCCTTACCACGCCAGTTGACGTTTCTGTGCGGTTTACATGTTCTCCCCGTGCTCACGTGGGTTTCCCCAGGGTTCCCCGGTTTCTTCCCATTGTCCAAAGACATGCGACATAAGTAAATTGACCAAACCAAATTGGCACCATAGATGAGCTCTTAGTCAACAGTATCTCTCCATAGAAATCCCTAATTTGTCATTAGCCATAAATAAGTAGGGGAGTTCTCGAGATCTACCTGAGCTCAAACTCTCCTCTCGCCCTGCAAACGGGAGGGAGCCCTGGGCTCGAGGATCTTCCGAGCTCAGGGCTTTCTCCCGGGACAGCATGCCAAACATGCTTTATAATCAGCTAAGTGTGAGCTCTTGAATTTTAAATAACCCATCAGCTGGGTTTGTTCATATTCTAACCATATTTTGGCTGAAACAACCTAGCATTTTTAGAGTGTAGAATTATATTGCAAACCTCAAACTTTTTTCAGATTTTTTTCTCTTATCTTGTTACTAAACCAATACATGTAAAATTACTTACACATTTGAGTCAATTCTGTTCAAAGACTTGATCAAACAATTGGCAAAACTGCCTGATTTGGTTCACATGTCAGCATGAATTATTTGTTAGTTCCCTGTATGCATCAAATTGTCTCTTCACTTTGAGTTGTAATAAAAACAATTATAAAACTAGGAACATAAAGAGCATGATTGAAGTGTCCATGAGTCGACTAAAACCAAATGCACAAATTCATCCTATTGTTTGGCAGTGATGAGGATCTTAGTTGAACGCCACATGTGCGGTCATTTCAGATTTTTTCAGATTTCAATACATTGAACAAACAATCAGATTCTCATGCTAAAAACTTCTTTTATAAATGTTAACAGTCAGTGAAGTGTTAGAAATATGGTCACATTGAGGCAGCAACGTAATTTGGGGAAAGTACTCTGATTTTGTGATCTGATATTTAACCCAGCCAAGTGCACACACTTTAGTGAGCACAATCCCTTCCAGCTATGAGAGGCAAAACTGTGACATTTGGATCGCAAGTCTAGCTCTCTAACCATAAATTAAGGAATTAACACCAGATTAAGGTGCTAGATTATCACCGATAATATCTTAGTGTGTTCTATAATTTTGATTGTCAAATTGGTCACTTGCAAACTCTAAAAACTCAAACTCTGGTATTATGATAGAATAAATCTATTCCTGAATTTTTTCACTACTAAATATTCCTTGGTCAGCTGTTTAGTGGTATTATGACAAAGTGGAAGCAATTAGGAACAACTGCAACTCACCCATGAAGTGTTCAGCAACGTAAAAATCTGCTGACTTCCACAGTGTGCAGAAGTCACCAACTTTCTGCAAAGTCAATTGTTACAAAGCCGCAAAATTCATGTGGTCTTTATGACCTCTTGTTAGACTATTGTAATGCGTTACTAGGCGGTTGCCCTGATGGCCTAATTAACAAACCTCAGCTGGTTCAAAATGCAGCTGCTAGAGTGCTTTCTAGAACAATGAAATATGATCATATTACTCCAGTTCTTTCATCATTGCCTTGGCTCCCTGTTAAATATCGTATAAATTTAACAATTTTATTGACTACCTACAAAGCCCTGAATGGCTTAGCTCCCCAGTATTTGAGGGAGCTCCTGGTGTATTACAGCCCCTAACGTCCACTATTAATTAATTCTGGACAATTGATTACTCCCAGAATATCAAAATCAACTGTAGGCTTGTACTGTTGGCAGATGAATCTCCGAATTGATCCCGTGGGCCAGCCTGAACACCCGCCGGTGCCCTACTCACGCAGCTTCTCCAAGATGGACGTCCAGCGTTCTCCAGCCTCCAGCACCAAGACTGCAGCTCTGCACAGGAAGTTTGGCCAGAGGAGAAATGGTTGTGCCCAACTGAGCCTGGTTTCTCTCTAGGTTTTCTCCTTCACTTTCGTCAATTGGTGAAGTTTGTTCCTCGCCACTGGCTTGCTTGGTTTTGGGACTTGTGGAGCTGCGCATCAATGGATTTGCTCTTCAGTGTTTGGACTTTCAGCAGTGCAAATTAAACAACACTGAAATTAACTAAACTAAAATTTAACTCTGAAAACTGGACTGACACAATTTTAATCAACTAGAACTTCTATGTTAAGCTGCTTTGACACAATCTACATTGTAAAAGCGCTATAGAAATAAAGATTAATAGAAAAATTGAATTTAATTCAGATTAACTCAAGAACTGTGTGTAAAGAGCTTCATACAGTGAGATTCCATGGCTGGGGAGCTTTATCCAAGCCTTACATCACCAAGTACAATGCAAAGCGTCGAATGCAGTGGTGTAAAGCACACTACCTCTGGACTCAGGGCATTTTCACCAGATATCGACCTCATCATTCATCAGAAACCCTTTGAATGTCTACGATTTTCTTTGTCAGTGTGCAGTATTTCATCAACTGGCAACACTGATTTTTGACTAAAGTAAAGGTTTAAATTTTTTAATGCTAAAGGTACTTGCAAATGTGTTTGTTTTTAGCAAGACGGTATTCATAAAAGGTAAAGCAGCAGATTCTTATTGTGTGTGTGTGTGTGTGTGTGTGTGTGTGTGTGTGTGTGTGTGTGTCTGTGTGTGTGTGTGCGTGCGTCCTAGTACATGCCTGTAGATTTATGGTGTAAAAACATCGTTTTATAGCTGTTGGGCCCTAAATCTGTATAGCTTTATTAAAACAGAGAATTGGTTTATTTTTTTATAATGTTGAGGTCATTTTAGAAAAACAATTCATTGTAAATGGTCCTTATTATTCATTTTATTATTTATTATTGTTATTTCTATAAACTATTATAAGCACTTTTAGTTGAGTACAGTCTACCAGCCTCTGATTGCCATCAGCCTGCCTTACTCCTGAGCTGATTCCCTGATTTCTCCATCCGTCAACCACCTCCTCTGTGTGGAGATTAAGCTGTCTTGATCTATATGATCTGCCCATTCAATTGGTTGTGTTTGTTCTATTGACTCTGACCCTTGCTGGCAAAAACTTCAGCACGAGCCTGTCCTTTCTAGTTCTGCCTGCATTTCATGCTTAAAGCTCTTTTCACACAGCTAAGAAATATTTCTAGTCTGACCTTACAGAGTTGGTTTATTTTTGGTTAATATTTCAGATTTTTTTTAACCTGTATATGGGTTCACTCTCTCTACTGCCCTCGAGACTACCATATCCCGTCAGGTATTTATAACTGTTTTGAATGCTAACATGTGAGGCACCACTAAGGCCTAGGGGAGTCTGGGATGGAGTCAGGGGTGGGTGTACCTACTTAACCATATTTTGTAAGCATATTTGCACCTCCCTTCAGGGATGTCTGCTTTTGTAAAAATAAATAAATAAATAAAATAGAATAGAATAGAATAAAAATAGTACAGCTCTTTTTTATTATTGAAAAGGCCCGAAAATGCTAGTGTTTATAATTAGCAGCATATAATCGAGTAGAAGCATATAAAATGTTATTTTTAGACAAGAAAACGTGTGTGTGTGTGTTGTATATGGGAGAGGTCTTTTACCCTTATCTACGTTATAGTGCTTCAGCTTGCATTTCCTGTCCCCCACAAACTGCTTCCTGTCCTTGGCGTAGGAGCACATACTGTCCGCCTTCAGACAAACACACCCTCTCCCTCACAGTCAAATCTGCACATAGACTCACACTCATGAAAATACACACATACTGTCGCCAGGCAAGCCTTTGTGGGGAATTACACAATAGCATTGGCTCCTGAATGCCGGGGGACTTTACATGAGTCAGACGGAAGTTGTATATGTGTTCACACTCACCACTTACACACACACGCACACATGTTTGTTTTTGTGAAAAGTGGGTACATTACATAGGTTTCCATTGATTTTATACTGTACAAATCGTATTTTGTATTGGCCTAACCCCACCCTACCCCTAAACCCAACCATCACAGGAAACAGTGTACAGCTTTACTCTCTGATTAAACTCATTCTGTGTCATTTATAAACGTTTTGAGAAATGAGGACGTCACCAATGTCCTCATATTTCACCTCCTTTTTGTAATACCTGTGTCATACCCATGTCATTATACAGATTTGTGTCCTGACATGTCACAAAAACACGTACACGCACGCACACACACACACACACACACACACACACACACACACACACACACAAACACACACACACACACACACGCACACACAAATGTGGTCCATTTGTTCTTTTGGAGTGAAGCAGATGATGTGCCAGCACAGTTACCTCTATGTCAGAATGCATACAGTGATTCAGATGAATCTAGAATCTGCATTCCAGTGACTCCAAATCAATACTCGCATCATTAAAAAAATTTAAAAACTCTTCTAATAAGCATACACTCATATGTAAAAATTCAAATCAAGGTAAGCAGAAAATAGGATGTGGTTTTCATAGTTCCCAAAAACTCCTGTAACCCTGCTACATGTGTGTTATCCTGCACGGCAGGGACCTTTTAGTTCTCAAAACATGAACATTTACAAGTTTACCTGCAAATACAGCCTTCGTGACAGCAATAAGCCACAGCAAACTTTGTGTTAGTGATTCTATTAAATTAACTACATTACTTTCACAACAGCAGTAATGTCAGTCTACAGTATTCAATAAAAGTTGGTTTAAAATTTTTTATTAAATCATATTAATAATATGCAAAGCAATCAATCTTCAGTAAACATATTAAACTCGAGCATTTAAAGCTCACTTTACCTTGAAGTAAAACCACTTTACACTCAAAGCTAGGCTACTTCTGATTCTGTGACTGCAACTTAATTTAGCAGAGAAATTGGGAGTGGAACTTCTACTTTGTATACAATGTAACACCTTTCTTTTCGCGCGCACTTGGCACGCCATTATCAACGTGTGACAATCTTTCACCTACTAGCCTACTACTGTTTGCAAATTCAGGTAGGCTGTATCTACTCTCAGGATATTAATCCTAAACCAAACTTTGTATTTATCGTATCCGTGTGGCAAATATTTAAACCTTCAGGTGCCACGATAAACGTTTGCAAAATTTAAATCGCTTTACAGTTTTAAACGAAAATATAGCTTAACCTTTGAACTAGTACTTTTTATGATAATGGAAAAAAAAGTAGGCCTATATAGTATAGACCCAAGAAGAATTCTCATTTCATGAGATTGCTTCCGTAATGTTTAGATTATAAGCTATTCTTGCGATGTGCTTTTGACGATAGATAAATAAAGAAAACCGTCTTAACACAACAGTGCGCTTCTTAATATGCACAAACCATTCCTATGGTTGTGGACGCTTATCACTTCATTATAGATTAAAGGCGACGCAACATGTTTTGTCCCCTAAATGTTTTAAATAAAAGAACCTTCCTGGAAAGCAGAATTTCTAATGTTGTCTGTCAGAGGATGATACACTCTAAACAGGAACTGATTCTTTCACACCTTTTAACTGCGCGGTCCGCCCACACAGGGCGCGATTGGTGGCTGCTGAGTTTAAAACTCCCTGAAACTTTCACTGTGCATTTTCGGACCTTGCATGTTGAATGAACTCTATGCACTCATCAAAGGACAGCTAAGCAGGGGGAAATTTAAAAGAGAATTTTAGGCCATTCAGGTTTCATCGGTGATCAATAAGGATACGCGCCCGGTGCGTGTTGGAGATGAGCAGTCCCGATGCGGGGTACTCCAGTGACGATCCGAGCCAAACCCGAGGCAGCAGCTGCAGCTCAGTCATGATGCCTGGCATGGGGCAGTGCGCGTGGGTGGACCCGCTCAGTCCGCTCTCAGACTCCAAATCTAAACACGATGTTAAATGTTCTGCCGCGGGTTCCGGGCGCGGAAAGAGCGAGCCGCGCATCCGAAGGCCGATGAACGCGTTTATGGTGTGGGCGAAAGATGAGCGCAAGAGGCTTGCGCAGCAAAACCCAGACCTGCATAATGCGGAGCTGAGTAAAATGCTTGGTGAGTACAGAAATATGGGTGACACTTTACTATAAGGTAAAGGTATTAGTTCATGTTTTTACCAACATGAACAAACCATGAACAATACAATTTACAGTATTTATTAATCTTAAAGGTAGTTAATGGAAATAAAGTTATGCACAGTGCATAAACTAATGTTAGCATGAACTATGCTTATTAAATGCTGTACAAGTATTGCTCATTATTAGTTCATGCTACCAAATACATTAACTAACAATAACTAATAAAACCGTGAAATTGTGAATATAAAAGAGAGAGGTTAATTAAATCAACAGCTTTAACAATAATATTTTAATCCAAAGAATGATATTTGAATCATTTTCTTAAATAATTTTATTTAATTGCAGTTTATAAATACGGTTTATAATAATAATAATAAGAAACATGCATATGCACCAACGAGTTAAATTTATTATTGTCATAAGGTGAAATGTTTTGTAGTTTCATATAATGTCATTCAGCACGAATGTGTGAAGTGATTGGTAACATTTCACAAGCAAATATGCTTCTATTATAAATAAATTCTATTAATTCTATTATAAATTCTATTATATTATATTTTAAGATTTTAACACATTTTATTAGTACTTTGTGTTGTATTATTGCAGATTCAGCAAACAATAATTGTTATACTTTAAGCTGTGGATGATGTGCATACTAAAATACTATTAAATAATTATTATTAAATTAAAAAGACTAAATTACAGTACCAAGGTTAAATTATAAGTGAATAAGCAATGTTCACAGTGAACCACACAACAGAGCCGAGATGCAGCTTTTCAATATGCGTTTATGGTGTAATCTATATTTTATTAAATTCAAATAAACTTTTTACTACTCTGTAATGTTTGTTTCCTATTGTATGTATTATTGCTTTATTGTGCTGTAATTTATATATGAAACAAATTGTCTACTTTTCTTCTTGAAAATAGTTTACTAGTCTTGAATGTATGGAATTTATTATAGAATTTACGTTACATCCTCTTTCGTTCTGTTCGTAGGTAAGTCATGGAAAGCTTTACCAATGGTGGACAAACGTCCATTCGTTGAGGAGGCTGAACGTCTACGGGTCAAACATATGCAAGACCACCCAAACTACAAATATCGACCCAGGCGTCGCAAACAGGTGAAACGAAACAAGCGTCTGGAGCCCAGCTTTCTGCTGCCTGGGATGTGCGATACCAAATCGTCCCTGTGCATGGAAGGTATGAGTGCTTGTTATTCAGGAGCTGGACTGCCTCAATACTGCGAGAGCCATACTTTGTTTGAGTCCTACAGCTTGCCTACGCCTGACCCCTCTCCTATGGATGCTGGGACAACTGAGTTTTTTGCCCACCTTCAGGATCAGTCAGCATTCAGCTACCATCACCATCAAGAACACCACTTTCAGGAACAAACCAACATTCTCACCGACACACACTGTCATGGCACCATGCAGACACTCAAAAACAGACATTCTCACAGCATTACGTACTCCAACATCAACACAAACACCAGTTCTAACTCGCACGCTCCCAGCAATACACAACTCAATTTAATGAGCGATGCAAACCCGCAGCAAGTATTTCACGAGAACGTCAACCCACAAACCAGTCACAATCCGGGTACTCATCTCAACATTTTTAACAGAAGCCCCTCCTCCTCTTCTTCTCATCATGCTATGGCCCCTGCGTACCTGAATTGCCCATCAACTTTAGACACCTTTTATAATTCCAGCTCCCAACTGAAGGAGTTGTCACTTCCTGTTGGCAGCCACACACCTAAACAGAGCCTTGCTGACCCACACTCACAGGCCCTTACAGCAGCCCACGGTTCTGGTGAAATGGTGGACGAAGTGGAGTTTGAGCACTGTCTCTCTTTCGGGTTCCCCAGTGCACCTTTGCAGGGGTCTGACTTAATCTCCAATGTACTGTCAGACGCTAGCAGTGCTGTATACTACTGCGGCTATAGTAATTCTTGAGCACACCGTATGTTATATGTGATGAATAGTACCCACAAACACTGATTGTTTGTTGTGGTTGTTCATTCATTCAATAAAAATGTACTGACTCGCTCAAACACAAACAGAGGCCTCTAAATGAAGTATGTAAAAGTTTTGTCTCAGCGACTCAAACAATTCAAATGTTTAAACATGGCAGAAATAAGTCATATATATTTTTTGTGTTTTAAAGTCCAAGTTTGCTAACCTTTAGACTAACTATATATTTGTGTATACGTATATTAAGCAGATACAAACGTTTTTCTCTTGGTGAAACAGAAGGAAAAATTCTGATGACTCATCATTTTAGTCCAGTTCTCTTAATCCTAATATTCCCTTTGACTGAATTTTGGTTGATGACTGTGATTGGACAATCTCTTCTGTATTTCTCATGTTATTATTTAGGAAGTGCACAAGGTCACAAGAATGAAAACTGCTGGTTATAAAGCCATCATATCTTTCAATTGGAATGCAAACATGTAAATATCGTCAGCATAAATTAAATGTACACTATAGCAAAGTCACTTTAAACTTATCATTAATGTTATTACACTGTAAAAAGTGACTATTCACATTACTTAAAAAAGCAAGTAAACCTGTTGTAACTTGAAACTGAAACTTCACCTAAAAATGAAAATTTACTCACTATTTACTCACCCTCAAGTAGTTCCAAACCTTTATGAGTTTCCTATTTCTGTTGAACACAAAATAAGACATTTAAAAAAATAAATTAGAAACAAGTAACCACTGACTGCCATGGTAGAAAAGAACTACCATGGAAGTCATTGGTTACAGGTTTGCAACATTTTTCAAAGTAACTTATTTTGCATTCTTCAAAACTCCAACAGGTTTGTCAAAAGTTAAGGGTGAGCAAATGACAGAATTGTCAGTTTTGGGTGAACTATACCTTTAATTTTTATAATTATGCACATAATTCATTTACTTAATGTGAAGGCAAAGTAATCCCTTTAAAAGCAGGGTTTACTCACTTTTTTAAGTAAAGTCAACTATTATTAAAAATACAGGGAATAATAATAAGTGTAAGTGGATAAACCACCATAAACTTCTCAGTCACTTCACTTCTCAGTGCTTATCTCTGTATTGCACACAGCTAAGCTCAGCGTTTAATTGTGTGTAAATGTGTTCGTGTTCATGCTTCCGTAAAAGCGTCTTACTATTCAAGGCAGCTCTGTTGGCACAGATGACATAAATATGATCATAATCTTTGAACCCTTACTAAACAAAGACTATTATTAACTCTAGCAAGAATGTGAGTTAACAAACTCAAAGTACGCAACCACAATAAAGCAAAAATAGTTCACAAAAAAAGCAAATGCATTTGTTACTAAGAGAAAAATGATATTGTTTAGAGGTACCACAAAAAGTGGAGCCTTCACAAATATTTCATGCAAGTAACCATTTGTCTTAAATGTAAGTAAATTGTAAATGACTTTAGAATGCAGACTTTGTTAACATTTACATGGTATTGTTTTAGGGTCTATTCTGAAACTGTAGTGGAAAAATATGATATTAAAATAAATCTTAGAAGCAGATGACATTCAGAAGTCTCTATTTGATCTCCATTTAATCTAATTAAACCAAGCATTTGAAATTTTAACGCTTTTTTTTCACACTTAAGACTCATACATTTGGCTGTTTGTTTGTCCTGTTGTCGGATGACACATGAAACGTAACACACATCAAGGATATTCACACACGCACACTTTATTTGAACATGAGCCATTGTAAGAGTCAAAAAATACATTCAGTAAAATGATTGTTTATATCTTGATTTCTTAAGATCTTAAGTAAATCCTTCAGGCTTACAGAAGGAAAAGGATCTTTAGTCATAACAAAACTGTGACTAGATGAAACAAATAGCAAATGACTAATAAAAACCACATCTTTGGTTTGTGAGTTTATTGACTGTAACTTTCATTTAAGCTTTGAGGCAGAGAGGCATGATGTCTATGAGAAGCAGCTGCGATTGATGGGATGTCTCCTGTCTCACACTGAATGTGCCTTTATGTGTGTGTGTCGGTGTGACAGGATTTTATAATCCTTGAAATATGTCTCCTCCCTGGCCTTATCGCTTTCATAGGCACGGCTTTCCCAAACCCAGTCCAGTTGTGCTGCTGCTGCTAAATATAGATTCTAGTAGCTCTGTGCAATGACACAATAAGCTATTTTTCACTGATTTGACCCTTGGAGGTATAAACATATCTGGCACATGAATTATTTTGTTATTTGTATTTTAAGTAAATCTTGAAATGTAACTTATTGTAACAGAAATGTGATTAAAATTTATCTAATTAACCTTGGGAAAAACAAGTTTTTCTTTTTGTAAAGCAAATAATAAGCAATTATTTTCATTATGGTGTTTTGTGTGTGAGGACATTTTAGAAAGCAACTTTATGTATTTTTTCCATGTCAGTGTCTGGATTATCATCCACCAACTCTATGATAGATTATCTAGGAACTTGTTCACATGTTCAGAAAACAGTAACTCACAACACTGACACTGATTTGGAAAAGACAGCTGGATTTTTTCCAAAATAAGCTGAATAAAGACTGGAAGGCCACGTCTTGAAGTGGGTATAAGGTTGGCTACCTTTTGTCCATTGTCTGAATTTTTTAACATATATCTCAGACTCTTCCTGCTTTCAAAACAAGTTCCATGTTTGCACCTATATGCAGAAATGTACACTGTAAAAAAAAACTTACACAATCTCATGAATTATTGAAAAAAAAAAGTGAGTAAAAACCTGTTCTAACTCGGAACTGTTAATATGACAACTTAATTTGTATAATTATGCACATATATCATACTTAATAATTTTAAGGAAAAAGGTTTAGTCCCTTTTTTAAAGTAAAGCCAACTAATAACTTTTTACAGTGATACAGTTTCAGATTGCATTGTGGGATATTAGATTGTGCTTGAACTTTTCATGTTGAAATTTACCTTTTGCACTTCGGTCACTTCGATTGACAGCTTTAGCATTTACATTTATTCCCAGCCATGAAAATATTCAAATGCTTTTTCATTAATAAACCCCTTGAAGTAATCAATAATTCTTTTTGGATTTTTATGGAAAAGTGTGAGGGAAAATCGTGAAATTGGCCAGTCACAATTGTGACAACTGATATTTTATTGTAACAAATCAAAACATTGTTATGTTGTGTAATTACATTACATTATTTACATTGTGTAACCAATGAAAACATCAGCATCGTGATTTTGTTTAACATTTGATTTTTAAATTTGGTGCAGTATTTGATACTCTAAAATTTTTTTTACCCTACCAATTTTCTTTTAAATAATTTTAACAACTGCATAAAGAATATAACATGAATCTATCTATCTATCTATCTATCTATCTATCTATCTATCTATCTATCTACATACACACTCACTGGCCACCTTATAAGGTACACCTGTCCAACTGCTTGTTAACGCAAATTTCTAATCAGCCAATCACATGGCAGCAACTCAATGCATTTAGGCATGTAGACATGGTCAAGACCATCTGCTGCAGTTCAAGGAGAATGGCCAGACTGATAGAAGCTGATAGAAAATTAAAGCTGATAGAAAGGCAACAGTAACTCAAATAACCACTTGTTTCAACCGAGGTATGCAGAAGAGCATCTCTGAACGCACAACACGTCGAACCTTGAGGCGGATGGGCTACAGCAGCAGAAGACCACACTGGGTGCCACTCCTGTCGGCTAAGAACAGGAAATTGAGGCTACAATTCGCACAGGCTCACCAAAATTGGACAATAGAAGATTGGAAAAACGTTGCCTGATCTGATGAGTCTCAACATGAAAGCATGGATCCATCCTGCCTTGTATCAATGGTTCAGGCTGGTGGTGGTGGTGTAATGGTGTGGGGGATATTTTCTTGGCACACTTTGGGCCCATTAGTACCAATTGAGCATCGTGTCAACGCCACAACCTACCTGAGTATTGTTGCTGACCATGTCCATCCCTTTATGACCACAGTGTACCCATCTTCTGATGGCTACTTCCAGCAGGATAACGTGCTATGTCGTAAAGTGTGACTCATCTCAGACTGGTTTCTTAAACATGACAATGAGTTCACTGTACTCAAATGGCCTCCACAGTCACCAGATCTCAATTTAATAGAGCACCTTTGAGATGTGGTGGAAGGGGAGATTCGCATCATGGTTGTGCAGCCGACAAATCTGCAGCAACTGCGTGATGCTATCATGTCAATATGGACCAAAATCTCTGAGAAATATTTCCAGTACCTTGTTGAATCTATGCCACGAAGGATTAAGACAGTTGTGAAGGCAAAAGGTGGTATATAAATATATATATATATATATATATATATATATATAGAATATAACACTAAACTGTTTTAAATGAATAAAAAAGTTAGTTATATGCAGCATGTCACTCTATGTAGATGCTACACATCTACTAACATTCATTGTTCTACAGTAACTACAATTTTAACACAAGGTTCTTTCTTTTTTTTATTATTGTATTTGCAATAGTGCACAAAAAGCTCACTCAAACTTTTTAATTTGTATGCAAAAACTGCACTGTATAAAAAAAATGTATATCCATGTTTTCTTTATTGAACAGCACAAATAGTTTCCCCAAAACCACACTATAAAAAAGTAACAGCCTCACAGCAAGAAGGTCACTGGTTCAAGCCCCTGCTGGGCCAGTTGGCATTTCTGTGTGGAGTTTGCATCTTCTCCCCGTGTTCGAGTGGGTTTACTCCGGGTGCTCCGGTTTACCCCACAGACCAAAGACATGTGCTATAGGTGAATTGGATGAACTAAATTGGCCGTATTGAGTGCATGTGTGAATGCGAGAGTGTATGTGTGTTTCCCAGTACTGGGTTGCGGCTGGGGCATCCACTGTGTAAAACATATGCTGGAATAGTTGGCGGCTCACTTCGCTGTGGCGACCACTGATAAATAAGAAATAAGAAAATGAAATTACCATTACAGTTTCTGTTAAAAATTAACCTTGATTAATAAATGGCTTTCATTATCAGCTGTGTTGTCTTATTGACATTTTAAAACCATTTACACAACTGCACAACCGTGTTTCATTAGCTTAATCTTTACTAATTTACTATTGACATTGAATATTAATAAATACAAAAATTATTTAAGCAAAAATAAAACAAACAGACAAGAAATACACCTAAAGAAGCTCACTCAAACTTTTTAATTTGTATACAAAAACTGCAGACAGTCTGAATGAAAATGTGTATCCATGTTTTTATTGAACAGCTGAAATTGAGCAGTTTCCCCATAAATAATGCATAATGTACTGAAAATTACCATTACATTTTCTGTTAAAAAATAACCTTGATTAACAAATGGCTTAATTATCAGTTGTGTTTATTGATTGATTGAATGATATTTCAAAATAAATAACAAAACTGCACAGTCGTGTTTTATTAACTAAATCAGTTATAAATCTTTAAGAAATTCTTATTATTATTATTACACAAAATGAAAGCAAAAAAAACCCAATAAATACACCTAAAAAAAGATAAAGTTCCAACGAAATCTTCACAATCCTTTATAATGAATTTATGTCCATCATTATTAGTATATTTTGATAAAACGGTGTGGATTTTTCTCTCTTCAGATGATGTGTTTATAAGATAGTACACAGCATCTGAAATACACACATGGAGTTATAGTATCTCTTCCATTTGTTTAGGTGAAAAGTAGTATGTCGAAGGCCAAAAAATGAATGAATGTGATACTTTTACTGTAAATTCCTAGGATCTTTATCTTATAAATATAATAAAAACCATGGGGGGAGGGGGATCATGATTGCTTGGAAGCAAGTTACATTTTGAAAGTTAATTTATGTTGAAAGAGTGCTGAGAGGTGCTTTGTGAGTCAAACAAAATGGCAGGAAATATAGAATCCTAAACCCACACAAAAAGAAATATTATATAGCATAAAATAGTTCCTCAGAATAATACGGTTCTAAATACAACTATTACTATGTGTGAAGAACCTTTCATCCTTTTAACCCCTTTTAGAGTGTAGATCTATTGGTGGAATTTTGACATGGTCTGAACCCACTTTTTTTTTTGCCTGTTTGCAGACCTATGAAAGTATTTTAGTTCTAAGAATGCCATAAATTCAGAACAATGTGTGATAAGCACAACAGGAACTACAGTGGCATAGTATATGCTGATTTGATGAATACATCCAAAAAAAAAAACAGCACAGTTAACATTCAGACAGCTATATTGTTAGCTAAATTTACCTGTTGTCTTTTTTCACATCCTTGATGACATGTAACATTACAAGCTGTCATAGGTGATTTAGTCCTTCTTCTTATCATTTCAACAAGATAATGAAGACAATCTTAGTTTTTTTTCATTAGCAAACATCTGCAGTTAAAGAAGCACTAGAGTAAAAACACCAGAGTATACAACTGGCTGGACTGTGGGACTGTCTGAGGCAGATGTATGCAGAATGTGAGTGAAAAGCTTCTAAACAAAGTTCAGTCTAGCTTGTAGTAATGTGTTTTTTTAGTGTTTTTTTTTAGCAGAAGTTAAACAGATATATCAAGACTAGACGGACAAAGATGAAGAAGGGAATGAGGTTCAACACAGGTAAGTTGAGGTCAGACAAGTGCTGAGTGAAGCAGTGGTGGATTTAAATTGGGTGGTGATTGGTGAGCATTATAATAAAAGCATTTTAATAAATGTCCATGCTTCTCTACATTGCATATTGACTATAAACTACATCTCCCATAATGTTTATTTTGGGACTCACCGTCATTAGACAGCAGTGTTTCCACAGCAGCATTCAACTAAGCAGGATTTGTTTGACATTTGCAAATGTCCCATCTGTCACTTATTGGCAGCTCAAACTTACTTGTTGCTCCATAGTTCTGCTTCTCTCAAATGTGACAAAGTTTTGAAAAAAGGTAATTACTTGGGTCTGATTATGTTTGTCTTTGTTATTTACTTTGATGGAGTAATGTGGGTTTCTAACACCTGTAGCGAGTGTTTAACAAGTGTCAAATTTTGTGGAGGAGCTCCAGATAGATACTTTTGTTTTGTGTTTACCTTATGATTAAAATTGTTGCATGTTTGCTGGTTCCTACCTCTTTCTTCCTTGAATGAGTGTGAGTTTGAGCTACTTCTACAGTAAGTTAGCATTTCATGCATTTACTCAAAACACCCGCAAAGAAACTCAACACAGAGGAACATAGAAAAATCCATCTAGTGTTTCAGAAAGTGTTATTGTTATTGAGCAACACAAACAGAATGCAGAAGTATAAATATAGAGCTGCGTGCAAGGCATGAGCCGTGTGTTACTGCGGTCACTCAGAAGTATAATTCAACCTCTGATTTACTGGAGTATATAGACACCACCTGCACACACTGCAATGCTGACTCTGAGTCATGTCAGTTGCTGCACCACAAAGAGTTTTCCTGTTCTTGATGATTTTGCTGTGATTGATCATCCCTGGACTGTTCATCTTGTTTTTGATTGTTTGCCGCCTGTCTTGACCTTTTGCCTGTTTTTCAGATTACTCTTTGGATGTTTTTTGAAACCCCTGCCTGTTTCACCACACTGTAAAAAATGCTGGGTTTACACAATCGATTTGTGTAGAGACAACATGACGGAATTAAGTTAACTTATTAGTTACAGATTTGAGTGGATTGAGCATTAAACAATTAAGTTGCCCCCCCACCCCACCCCCTCCAAAAAAAATCTAAATTGTGTTGTTTCAGCTTAGTTTATATAAGTAGTTTGAACAAATAGCAAACATAATATTTTGAGTGTACGATTGTCTCCAATAGACTGCATTCGGATCTAACCCCTGTTGTCACATGTTCCCTATGTAACAATGATGAAATAAAGATACACTTATTTATCAAAATATTAAGGTGTAGTAACATTTATAGTCTTATAAACCCTTATAAACAGCCCTTTGAGTGCAGCCATAATGCTGAATTGGCACACAGTGACAATGAGTTTGACACCCCTGCTCTAACTATAGTAGGCTCCATTTGAAGTGGATCAAAAAAAGTTTTTCAAAATTATCCTTAGAAAAGAATGGCCATTGTTCAACAGTTTCAGGACAACTTTGATTAAATGTTTTGAACCACTTCAAATGTTGACTACTGTAGTTACTTTGGTGAAAGAGATACATTGTGAAGCAGCACATTAAGGCTTTGTGTCATCTATGCATGCACATCTCTGTAACTCTGTGTGCCCACACTTTAGACATCAGCATAGACATATCAAACAAATTCTATGTTTATCCCAAACATGTCTTGGATAGTTTCCCACCATAAGCACGCTCACTCAGGGATCTGAAGCCGGCGCCTAGACTACTGCAAAGGGTTAAATATAGAGGCGCATTTCAGCCAGATATCTCAGGCTACAATTATGAGGAATGCAAATCAGAATTGGCAGTAGAGTTACATGCTGGTTAAACACAAGTAAGCCACTGCTGCAAATTACTGTAATTGAAGGGTGTAATATTAGCATGATTGTGTCACTTAGATGACATATGCGCCTTTATATACACACGTACAAGGTGCAATCCCAAAATATCATCAAAATATCTATAAATATTTACATCTTTCCACCATTTTTTTATCACACACACGTTCTTTTTTTTTGTGAAGTGTGGGGACATTCCATAGGCTTCAATTCTTTTTATACTGTACAAACAGTATTTTCTATCCCACTACCCCAACACACTGGACTCTATTCCCTTACATGAAACTGTGTGCGGTTTTTCTTTCTGAACAAATCCTTTTGTGTAATTTATAAGCCTTTTGGAAAATGGGGACATCAGCAATGTCCTCATAATTCACCGTATCATACCCATGCCATTATACACATTTATGTCCTGATATGTCACAAATACACAAACAGACAAACACACACACACACACACACACACACACACACACACACACACACACACACACACACACACACACACACACACACACACATTTTTTGCACTTTAGCTGCTTTAGGTCTGGCTTCTGAAGATTTTCATTTATTTTTATATTCTGTGTTAGTATACAGCAGATGGTTAATAACTTTTTGATTAAGGGTCAATGTTTGCTCTCTGGAATTGATTTCAAGTATTTTAAAGGCCCATTATCACCTTTGGGCTAGAATTGGTAATAATAACGAAATGGCCTTTATCAAAAATATCAGACTATCAGACTAATAAACGACTATCAGGGTGACTGACTGACTGACTGACAGACGGAAACATAATGCGCTTTCCACATTAATTGTTGTTTTGTATTAAATAATGCCCAGATCATGAAATACATTTACATTATTAAATACATTATTAGCCTTAGAGTATATGGGTTTTGGTCTCAATTTGAATTAGAAAAGTTAATTTTTTTTTTAATAAATAGAAACAAAATAAATTATATAATTAAAACAGATTGAACATATACTGCCACTCTAGACAATTACATTAAAACAGACAGTGATTGTCTATTCTCAAATCATTTGAACGAAAAGCCTGTTAAGAGGTTGAACTTATTCAATACACAAATTTTATACCATCAATGCAATCCATACTGCAATAAATTTAGTATACAACCCTACCCTGTTGGTAAATTTCAATCAATCAATCAATCAATCAATCAATCAATCAATCAATCAATCAATGCCTAAATAAATAAAAATACACATTTAAAGCACTATTAATACTAATAGTTACTTTTAACACTAATAAATACCAATACTCCTCCACTCATATCATTTGATATCTAAGTGACCTTTTGGAAAGACACCTATATGCTTTGAAAAATTGTTTACAGCAATAAAAGATTTTTTGTTTGGTAAAATAATCTTTAGCTTGACTATATTTAGCTTTAGCTTTATAAATATTTAGTTTATTGTTTTACATTTATTTCATTTTTTCCCTGACTTTATATTCCATATGTATGTTGTAAGTATTTTTAATTGAAGGTACCAGCACGATAAAAAACAAATAGTGCATATAGTTATATAGTGTGTTTGTTATTTTACTGTAGGAGGTAATATTACTGAGCTCCTCTATACAGTGAGTACTAAAAGATGTTTGGCACCCTCATGTGGCTAAAACAAGAAAAGCAACCAGTTCAAGGAAATAAATCACAGAATGGCAAAATAAGCAATTTTGAAGCAGATATTCATAAATTTAAAATGATCACATACTTGTGAGGCTGACTGTAAACTGAACACATCTCAGTTGCATTTTTCCTTTGTTTGTCCCTCATCAGCAGTAATGAAAATAACAGAGTAATAAATAAATAAATGTGTGTAGGGGTGGGACAACCACATAACTGATGATGATTGGCTAAAAACGCTAGTGATTCTTTCAAATGAATAGTCAGAGCTAGTATTGTTAGTATTGGAAATAATCAGTAGTAGCAAAACAAGTCAATCATCTCAGTATATTTAGACAAAGTACTTTACAATCACACATCATCAGCTTGCCGTGAATGAAGACAGGGGTTCGGGCATAAGGCGTCAGTCAGTGAGAAAGAGCATGGACACAAAATTGATTTACTACAGTTATACCAAGATTAAAACATGAATGAACATTACAGATTTGTTTGTTTTTTTATGAGATGCATTTGTATGTTTTTGCATGTATTACCTATACATGTAGGTGTGCAAAATGTACACATGCGAATGAATGTGTATATATATTTCAACACAAAAAGTGTATTTTTTTAACAAGGTTTGCTGAAAGAAATCTTATGTAATCGCCGAATCTGTGTTTCAACCATGTAAAGATGTCAATGTTACCTACTTTTATATAAACATAAAAATATTACTCTAAATAATAATCAAAAAATAATACTGTAATATTTATACTATATTTTTGTTACATTTCTGAAGAAGCATAATTTATTTTGCGACTTACTTGTTGCCCAGTTGTGGTAAATATTGTTGTAGCAGTTGTAGCTCCAAACTATCTATTATGTTTTATTTTTCCACTACAGAAATGATAATATTTACAATAAAATAATTAATTGGATAGATATCTCTCACAATGTCCCACAGCAACATTAATACAGGCCTGCAAATGCAGCTGAAGGGCATCTGCTGCATAAAACATATGCCAGAGTAATCGGCAGTTCATTCCACTGTGGCGGCCCCTGTTAAATCAGGGACTAAGCCGAAGGATAGTGAGTGAATAGTGTAGAATGTTTTATAATAATAACTGATTTAATTTAGTGTCCATTATATTCAACACACAATTTGTACTTTTTATTTACATATTTTTCTTTTAAAAAATTACTTTCATAGGTAATTAGTTATTTTTATAACGATGTAATTCAGTTACTAACTAGGTTACTATTTGTGAGAAGTAACTAATAACTATAATAACTAATATTAAAATAATTACTTTAAGTAGCATGTCCAATACTCCTTATCAGACTTTATTTATTTATTTATTTATTTATTTATGTATTATGTAACACATTACCTACAGCAACTTGGAACTGAAACAGAAACAGAGCTGATGATGCTTAAATTGAGACTCTTGGTGTCTATAATAGATCAACAGGGTAGATAATAGTGCATGCAGCTCGCATCCTCTCTCAAATACTGTTGTCCCTGGTTGGTGAGATTACAAGTGAGCAAAGATTAAGCAAATGAAGGCTGAAGCAGTTGCTCAAAATAGCTTCTAGTCTCCACTGTTGGGATACTGTGAACAGCATATGACAGCGCTTTTGCGTGACAAAAATGTTCACGTTAATTTACCATCCTGTTCAAAATGAGGAACACAGTGAGTATTTTACCAACTTTACTTCTGTAAATGGAGTTGATTTAACATTGTTGAAATGTTTGTCTGAAACGTTTTGTTGTTATATGACATATCTTTCTTGCTAATGCTACTGTATATTCAAGACACTAAAGGACTTTAGTTATAAAATTAATTAAATGCGTTTTTAATTTTTTCCATAGATACAGTTCTTTTAACTTTGACAATTAATATAGGTTACCTTTTAAAAATACCTTTCCACACAAATTCAACAGAAACTGTTTAGTGTTGTATCCAATCATCATTATTATATTAAATTGATAGAAGAATTTTTCTAGATTGAAGAAAAATTTGTAAATAATTTATTTTTATTTAATTTAATTTATTCGTGGAATGTTGTCTGGGAGCAGTAATGATGTAGAGGAATTAATTAGATTACCTGGCTGACAATTTGAACGTGTCTCTGCCTGGAACAATTTTAGTGATGGTTTAATCCAGGCTTGTTCAAAAGTAAACAACATCTGCCATTAAAAAAGTAAAGTAAAGTGTAAAGTTTGTGACTTAAACAATGTTATCCACAAAGACACATTTAAACAACATATTACACATGTGAGTTAACTGGTGAATGAATATACATTGAATTTAAAGGTGGTAAAAGAATATTTAATCATCATTTATAATGTGGTTGAAAATAGAACCAAAATTATCTATAATATAATAGTATAATATATATATATATATATATATATATATATAATATTATAGATAATTTTGGTTTTTATATAATTATATTAATTAGATAAATTTTTATATATATATATACATAAACAAGTATATTACATTCTTAATATAGTCATTTCCAATGTTATTAAAAAGATAAGCCTGGAAGATATCAGCATATTCTGTGTTTTTTAGAAAGTGCTGTAGTTTTAAGTGTAAAATATATTTCCCTCCTGCATAGAAATGTATGTTTAAATTAAGGTGCATCACAATCAGTTTCCTAGTTCAGTAGTCAGGGAACTGATCAGGGGGATTGACATTTTAAGAGCTGCCTCAATCTACTGAAATGTTGGAAAGGTCCCACAATGTTCCCTAAATTAAAGTTCTGAAGTGTAAAACCTAAATCACGTGAACCAACTCACCAAACATAATGACACTCATGGCACTCATTAGGCATTTTGATATATATAATATATATAACTAAACTGCCCTTAAAACACATTTTTAAAATGAAAATGCACTAGTAAATGCAACCTGATGGAATGTACCTCCTGCTTTCACGGATTTGAGACACCTCCCACTTTGAAACAGAAAACCCAGAGTTCCTTAATTTTTCAGGCTTAACACTCAGAATTTTCATTAACCTTCTTTCTGTAATGAGCCCTCGGACATTCTCATGTCACCATCAGTTTCACAATGTTTTGTGAGCCAGGGTTCTTACTTTCCTTACCAGTGCCAGAATTAGTGTACACAAAATTCTGATTCATGACCTTGGGACCTTTAAAAGAAAGGATTTTACTGTAGTGTACTTTTGATAAAAATAATGATTATTGTAGCATAAGTATAATATGATTCATATATACTTTGTTAATATTTAGCTGTGGCCATAATTGATGTAATTAGTAGTAGTACATTTACATTTAGTCATTGGCGGTTCATTCTGCTGTGGTGACCCCTGATAAATAAGGGACTAGGCCGAAGAAAAATTAATGAATGAATGATTTTAGCAGACACTTTTGTCCAAAGTGAGGTGGTTTCAGGTGGTTTGTCAAGCCCACTCACCTGTGTGAAGCACACTCTAAGAATATGTCTGGTGTAAATGTGCAGAAAACTGGTGCAGTATCAGATAAAGTGTGAGAGAGACGAAAGTGTTTTCTACAGGTGGTTTGTAAAGCCCACTCACCTGTGTAAGGCACACTCAGTTTGGGTTGTTGCGTGGTGAGGGGGTCCTGGTTTTATTCACAGGGGTTCAGGTGATCTCAGAAGATCTCGGTTTTTAGTTGTCGCTTGAATAACACCAGTGAATCAGCAGTTCGTGTGGGAATGGGAAGATCATTCCACCAGCACAGAACATTGAATGAAAAGTAGTACTAGTAGTAATAGTTTATTTATTTATATATTTATTATTGATTAGTATCTTAAATTAATTTGCTTATGCGTGTCTTCATGCAGTTACCTGTGACGATGAGTGAAGCTTCAGTGGTGCGCAAGGCTGTTGCCCAGGCCCAGTCTACAGCTAGCGGCCACACACAGATGACATCACGGCAGCCATACACCACAGACACAACTGCCTCCAAACGTGTGTGTTTTTATAAAAGCGGCGATGCCCAGTTCAGCGGTCTGCCTGTGGTTATCAACAGCCGCACCTTTAAAACATTTGAGGCTCTCCTGGACAGCCTGTCGAAGCGTGTGCCGCTGCCGTTTGGTGTGCGCACCATTACGACTCCTCGTGGTCATACCACGGTTCGGTCCCTTGATCAATTGCATCACGGCCAGTCGTACATTTGCTCTGACCGTCGAACTGTCAAACCCATTGACCTGGAACGAGCACGTCGGAAACTGCCTCCCTGGTATCACGCTCGTCCGGTTAGTGCCCGGTACTTCGCCTGGTACACACACAACCCTGCTCAACATGGCACCCGCACAGCAAAGCGGAATGAGCACGCTGTGTTGTTGCACACACCAAAGTGGCTCATACTCTTCCGTAATGGAGAGCCAGAAGTGAAGCACAGACTGATGCTGCAGAGGAGAACGACATACTCCTTTGATGCGCTGTTAGATCACATCTCAGATGTTATGCACTTCCCTGTGCTCAAGTTATACACACCAGAAGGAAGAAGGGTAAGTGTATATTCATTTTATTACTCATCAAGTTAAACTGCTTTTTAAAAATAATAATTACTGAATTCTGTACATTTTAATTTAGTATTTTAGTTTTATTTTACTGTAGTTATTTCAGTACGTCATGGCGTGTCTATATGCCCACTATAACTTTAAAGGATTGGTTCACCCAAAAATGAAAATTCTGTTATTAGTTACTCAACCTCATGTTGTCCCAATCCCCTGAGACATTTTGTTCATCTTCAGAACACAAGTTAAGATATTTTAGATATAGATAGAGATAGAGCTCTCTTATTCTCCACAGACAATGATGGTCCTGGGACGTTCAAAGTCCAGAAAAGAAAACAAAATGTTAAAACATTCAATGTGACTTCAACTGTAGTCATACAAAGCTCCAAAAACACATTTGTGCTTTTAAAAATCTTAAAGAACGACTTTCTATGTTTATGTCCTCTCTTCAGCCATGTCAGGTCCCAGTGTGTGTTTACTATTGCAGTATGATGCATATTGAATCTAATGGCAATGCGTTGTATCGCCTGTAATAAATGCACATCCTGATGACCTGACAAAAAGAAAAATTGAGTATTTTGGAGCTTCATATGATTACAGTTGTAACACTGAACTGTAACACAGTTGTAACAACTTTTTTTGACATGGAGGATTAAAGAGCTCTCGGATTTATCTAAAATATCTTAATTTGTGTTCTGAAGATAAACGAAGGTCTCAATGGATTGGGACAACATGAGGGCGAGTAACTAATTAATAAAATTTTCATTTTTGGCTGAACATATACCATTCAAACAGAACTCCAAAAATAAGGACTGTTCACAACAATTTCCCCAAAAAATCCTACTCTTTGCCTCTAGAACAGAGATGTACATTTGCGGGGCAAATTTGGCCCATTGTAAGCTTTAATTTGGCCCACCATCCCATCTGAGAGGAGAGTGAGAATGATGGAGAGGGTTGGGGTGAATGTCTTTAACACAGAGATCGTCATTTCTAATTTGAAAATGACGTAAGCTTTTTTTATTTTTCCCGTAACCTTTTTTGTTTTATTGCTGAGCTACAAAAAAGCAAACTGAAATTACATGCTTCAATTAAATGTAAATGAATCAGATTAAAATGTAAATACTGTCACTCGACGGATAGAGGAGTATGCAGAACACTCCAAATCAAGGCAAAAACTAGTGCAATTCTGTTATAAATGAGATTGTTTTGTTTTTACTGTAATAAGTTCATTATAAAATGTAAAAAAAAATACTGTATTAGTTAAT
This sequence comes from Danio jaintianensis, assembly GCA_903798115.1. Taxonomy (NCBI): domain Eukaryota; kingdom Metazoa; phylum Chordata; class Actinopteri; order Cypriniformes; family Danionidae; genus Danio; species Danio jaintianensis. The sequence continues at coordinate 13,709,934 of CAIGQV010019101.1, read as the reverse complement.
ATAAAGCAATGCTTTCTAGTCATTTTTTAAATATTACATAAAGGAAATTATCTATGGCATTATATTTACATTCGGCCCACTAGCCTCAATCAAGTTTGGTTTTTGGCCCTTTATAATAAAAAGTTTGGGCACCCGCTGCTCTAGAATAAAGGGGTGGTCAATCAGCTGTTTTAAAACATTTGAATGCATTTATGGATTGCATATATATATTCTCCTAAAAAATGGTCTGTTGAATTCCTGGTTTTATTAAGCCCCTCCCTCAGAAATAGCAATAGGCTCAGACTAGTTAACGTTATCTAACCAATCGGTATTAGCTAACTGCTTAGTGCATGTTGTCTGTAAATGTTGCAATTTTGTAGATGTTGTTTATGCTCAAACAGTAACATTACACACAAATTAACATACTATTGGAATTATAATCAGAGAGCATACAAATTAGCCTTATTACAGAACCAAAGTGTAAAAATAAAACGTGACACCACGCTACAAAGAGAAGTTTTCACAGGCCAGCTTCAATTATTCAACAATTAACAAAAAGAAACAGTGACCGAGTGTTTTATTTGATTAGAATGGTGACCATGTCAGTTGCGTGTTCAGTGTAAGCAACCTGACCCAGTGTTTGAGTTAGCATAAATAGCATTTACAGATTGAGGAAGGCCTGCTGCCCAGTGACACTAATCCTCTTTACCTATTTGATCCTATTATACTCCACACAGCAACCTGTGATAGAATACAGAGAGGGGAGACATGACATGCCATTCAGACCACCCAAGCCACTTTATCTAACATTAGATGTTTTAGACTAGTGCAATTTATGGTTGTTATTAAAGTAACAATCCTATCTAGTAACTTGATTATATTATTCTTAGAGTACAGAGCCACAGAGCTGTATTCTTTATATAAATTCTACAATTTCAAACTACATTTAAGTGAATGTATTTCAGTGAATCAGTTTTACATACAGTTGGCAATGTTACAAAAAATAATAAAAATAAGAGATTGTATTGGTTAAGTTGTATGCAATCCTGGTTGTCTGAGTAGAGAAGAAGGCGCTTTGTCTGCAGTTGAGATTACAACGTTTTCCAGTTTTGATGACTGCCTGAAGCCAGTATGACACCAGTTCATTGGCTGATAATGCCTAAGCCAAAACAATCTCTACAGGTTCTATGATAATATATTACAGCATACTGTATATACTGTAGCTGCCACCTTTTCTAGTCTTTGTAACAAGCTGACAAGTGCATATAGCAACTAACCCTGATCAAAATCAAGTAAGGGTTTTAGTCCTCTAGGGGTTTGTTCTATTAAGGATTTGATTATTGATGATTTGACATGATCCAAGATAGTTTCATTCTTCAAAA
>CAIGQV010019101.1:13696654-13708173 GCA_903798115.1 Danio jaintianensis | reverse complement strand
TATTTATTTCAAAAACCATCACAGGGTGGTATCGTTTCAAAGAGTTTTGTATTTTTAGTGATTACTATATACACTTTAGATACTAATTTACTTTAAATGATAATAGAGAGTGTATGATAATAGACATGGCCAATATTCTTGGTGAATGAATGTATTCATTTATTTTTTATTTGTGGTGGAGTTATAAAATGATCAAATTTACAGGAGTCATGCACACGAAACCTTGACAGCTAATATGTCGAAATCATTTTTGAAGCAAAATTAATTTAAATGGCCAGGGTTAGATTAAGAAACTTGCATACTGTCACATGGAAAATTCTATCTAAACGTAAAACAAAATAAATGGCTAAAATCATACTCTTGATAGAAAACGTATAAGCCTGTACAAATAGCCTACAACAAAGGTGAAACGTTATTGTGTAACATTTAACAATTATTGTTTCATTTACTCATTGTCCTCACGACTGATAATTGAATATTAATCAGATGATGTCATTATACTGCTGCCTTGCCACAAGCCAATCACTGCATTGTTTGATGATTATGATTTTGAGGGTTGATAAATCTGTTCTTTAAAAAACACACAACCACACACACAGCGACCTCAGATAAGGTCATCCAGATATTTGAATCTGATTGGCAACATGTTTGAAGAACCAAATTGGCCAGAGATCAGTTGTCAAGATTAAAAGATCCAGGATCTGCCAATTCACCATAGATCTTTAAGTGCGGTACAAAGAAAATACCCGTTATCTATAAAATTTAATAAATATTATGCCCTGCCTGACAATGAACCGATGTCCGTCAATGACTAATATTTGGCTAAAGGTCAAGGAAAAGTAATGCTACTTGCAGAATATGCCTTAATAGACATTGGGTGATGTCAATTACAGGCCTCATGGGTGCACAAAACTGCTTAAATGCCTCCAACCTTCTTAGAAGATTGAAGAACAACACAGCAGCCTTAAAGGGTTACTTTTAAAATAAATGAACAATTGCTCACCCTCATATATGCATTCCTTTCTTTTATTTTGATAGATTTTCCAGTATTTATTACTTAGACAGAAACAAGAGAATGTCCACCCTGTCATTGCCATCAGCAATCAGCACCATATGATGTCATCATGATTTAGATTTAAATCCCAGAAGATAAAAATAGAAGAGAAGCACTCAAAGGAGATTGCTTTAGTTATATTGTTTTGTATTATTTTAAGTCATTTGGGATGCGATGACACACAGTCAAATATTTTGCTGAACAGCTCTACTACTTTTGACCCTCGAAAACTTTCATGAAAGTCATCGTGCTGCACGTATTAGGAGGTTTGCTGGAGGTGGCAGCTGACGTGCAGCCAGGGGTTTGTATCTTTAATAAACTATGACAGTTCGCGTTCATTGAAAAGTAAAAATTATTAATAAATCCATATGAAACAGTCAGTACTTTGCACTCACACTACAATCGTACCGCACCAAAGCCCAACCGAACCGTGCTCCAGACCAACTCCAGGCGCGATTCACAGCACTCACACTTGTCAAACAAACCAGGAAATGGGGGTCAAACATGCCTGGGCACAGGACACCCTGAGGCTGCAAAGATACCTTTAACATTTCCATTACCCTTCAAATTGTCAGATCACACAGATGTAAGAGCACTATATCTTTCTAAACTACAAAATGTGCAGTTTATCTGTATATATTCACAATAAAACCAAAACATTGTGCCTTTGCAAAATTCAAGAAAAAAAAGAATTGGCTTCTTGTAGCCCAGTCCTACAAACAAAATAAAATTCAGCACAGCCTACTTGTTCTATTTTCCCCAAATTAATAATAATTTAGCTGAAAAAAAAGTCACACAATTGTGTTTATTTTACTCAAGCATTGATCTGAGAGACTGAATTCATCATATGTACCATACAGTCTGCCGGTAGCTGTTTCTTAAAACATGAACAACAAAAAATATATATATTTTTGAAACATCAATAATAAATAAACAACATCAACAACAAAGAAATTAAACACAAAGTTTTCTGTATAATGATTTAATGTTGTAATGTAGCTATGTTATACTTATTTCTTGACAGTTGTGTGGCTATTTGTGCACTGTCTGCTTGGATGCTAACATTATGTTTTATTAATGAGTTAAAGAATTTAGTCTTAATGTAATCTTAGGCCAGTAGTCCATTTCTTTATATAACGTTTTATTAATACATATTTTCCGTTTAAACCTTACGTCTCAAGTATGCCTCGCCATTGCCATTAAAGCCTGTCTCCTTCAGTGAAAAATATTAATGTGCTGACTGAGATATGAGTTCTGTCCCCATGTTTTTTGTAATTGACGAGTTCTGAAGTTTTAGTCATGTAACATAAAAAAATCATTTCAATAGTTTTTATCTAAACCTAAAAAATATTGCTTCTATATCTGAGCCAATCTATCGACTGTTGAGCAATCGAAGACATGTCAAATTGGACAAAAATTTAGCTTGTACATTTTTAACAGTTAGTATCCTCAAATGCATCTTTCAAAACTTTTTTGGAGTGTGTTGCAGCCATCAAAATTAATTGAGTTTTTATTTAGAGAATATAATTTAATTGGTCAATGAAAACAATGGAAATCTTTTTTTCTGTTCTTGTGTCAAGGCTAAAGATTATCACATTTTCTTGATCGTATTGTAATAACTGTTTTGCAATTGACCTTTTAATAAATGTCCTATACTAACATTCTATCTGCTTCAAAATAGATAGTATAGTATGTTGATACATGATAAAAATGTTTTTACATTATGACAGGTGGATGGGCTTCCTACAATGATACTATGCTCTGGGATATTGGTGGCTGCTGGCAGAGAATCCTTCAAAAAAAGAAACTATGATGTCCAGAAGTCACCTCCACCAAAGTGGCTACAAGCTAAAAGATCTGGAAGACGACGTCTAATTACCAGTAAGTTCATTATATATATTTTTACAGGGCTCAACTACTATAATAATTAGGATAATACAAATTTATATATATATTCAATATTCATCTGCATTCATAAGATACTCCTTAGGAATTCTTGATAAATCCGTGTTGAAGATTTTTAAACAGGTTTTATATGTTACACTACATGTGTGATAATCTGTGTCTGAGACTGGCTTGAAGCAAGTGCTGAGGCTTTCATATCTACTGTAATACCTACAGTGACCTACATCTTTCAATATGATTATACTGTAGCTTGCTTTCTCTAATCTGTGTTCTGTATGCTTTTTCTTTTTTCTCTTGCAATGATATCCTGATTTGAATAAACAACTCCTCATCTTAATGAACATCTACATATATCACCAACATTCTACAGGAAAAAAGAAGTCTAGCAGCACCAGATCTTGTCCCTTCTCCCCGTCTTCAGAACAGTACATCGTGAATCAAATTCAAAACAGTATGCCAGGAAGTATGTGTGATTTCCAAGGCAACCCAAACGGCTCTGTGGAAATAGAGCATGGACATCATCTCGAGTCAGTTGCAGAAACAGAAATAATCCCCAGTCTGGATGGTGAGAGGGAGGACGACACACTCATGCCCTCTGATGATGACATTGAGAAATCCTTCCGGGTCAATCAAGATGGAAGTATGACAGTAGAAATGAAGGTACGCCTCACTATCAAAGAGGAGGAAACAATTCATTGGACCACCACAGTCAGTCGTTCCAATGTGCACAGTCAATTTAAAGCAGATATTGTTTCTTGTCCTGACCTGGATGCTACCTTACCTGCCAACTTACACTCTCAAAATGATACTGACACCATAGAGGTCAGTGATAGTGACCTTCAAAACTACAGCCATTCCTGCAATGAGGTAAATGTACAGTCTGAGATTAATGGATGTGCAGCAAGCATGGAGTTAGGACGACAATCTTCACCTCTTTCACACTTTCACAAACAAGCATCCATAGAAAGCATCAAAACTGCTAGTGATACAGAATATAACCATTCATACTCATGCATGGAAAATGCAGACAATGGAGAGGTTAATCATAAAGAGTGTATGGTACAGCATTTTAACCACCCTGTTCCCAAGCCTCGATGCACTGTGCCCTCTGAAATGAACACTGCTACACGGCTACAGACCAGCAACTACAGATCTTCAGAGATTCTCCAGTACCAAGACAATCAGAGAACGGTCCAAGAGACAGTGCTACACATCTATGAAAATCAGACTTGTCAAGTGAACCTCTCGGGTAATATGCAACTTGGTTTCCAAGGCACTGCCAGTTCTCCTTATGGTTCTTCCCATGGTTATACAGAATCTCCCGACAGCATTTTTCCAGCAGCCTTATCATCCATCAAATGCCAGTCACCTGGAAAACGAGATGTACACTCCCCAATCTCCAAACCTTATAATTCCACTTACAAAACAAGCACCACCTCAACAAAAAGGGCCAGTGTGTTAGTAACACAAGCTCCTGCATCATCAAATGTCTCAGAGTCGACAGGAGTTCCTGTTCATGGTACAACCACAAAGAGGAAACCAGTGAGGGTAATAGTAAAAAAGAATTACTTGTTTAAATCTGCTAATACAGAAAAAACTCAAAAGGATTATAAAGCTGATATTCTGAAAGAAATAAAGAAAATACCAGCTGACATATTAAGCCAGAAAGGTGCTCCCTTGAAACCAAGAAAGCATTTCAGAGCAAAGGCTGTCCAAAAACTATTGAAAAAGAGAAATAATACTGCGAATGGAAGCACACCTCAGAATCCTCAAACAGAGCAGTTAGAGTGTGTTCAACTGAAAAAAGATGACACAGGCCTATTACAGGTTGAAAACAAGCAAAACGATATCCAGGTGCAAACTGAGAGTTACGCTTTGCCAATGAACAACTTGCCTAATACATCACTCAGCAAAGGCACACTGAGACAGAAAACATCAGAGTATGTTGAGCTCTGGCTACAAAAAAGTGAACCTCAACCAATCTGTCCAGTGCAGTCCTCTTTAGAAACTATTCCCAAATATAACACAATGGTAAAGGCATCATTGTTCAATCATAAATCAGTCGATACAGTACAACCATCAACAAAAGAAACATTTGATGAGAAAAATACCCATCTATATTCACCAAGGACCAAAAAGGCACCACTTTTAGACAAAGAACAAATATACAGTGATCATACAACAATAAGAGAAAATCAGCATACTTCGAAACAAAGTACCACCAACTCATATGACTCAGAAAATAGTAAGCCTTCCGAAAATACAGAGCCTTCAACAGAACTGATAGATTTTCAAGCACAAAAGTGTTACACAGTTAAAATGTCTGTAAGGCCTGACATGAAGCCAGTACTTGATCAGCTTTGCAATTCCATTCGGTCACTTCATGATGTTGTACAGCACAAGCGGTCATTATGTTTGAAAACACCTAAAACGCCAGATTTTTTTTCACATTTGGAAACTACATTTAGCTCTTCCTCCAGGCTACTCCTTGCCTTTCTTTCTGTCATGACATTAAAGGATGGCTTAAGCAATTTAAATGCCTGTTGTCAGAGTGAGACTAACGTAAGCTGTTCTGAGGCTATTCTCATGCTGCAGTCTCTAAAGGAATTGGCACTTATAGAAGACGCAGAGCATCTAAAGATAAGTCTGTCTGACCTCCACAAATCAGCATCTGTTCAGCTGCTACAGAGCTGGAATGGCTTCCGATTATTAAGCAAGAAATCAGTGAGGAGCAGTGTCACATCAGACACCACTGGGAGTGAGTACCATCATAGTTCAGATGAAGAAGAACATAACTTACAATTGCTGATGGAGCAATTAGGTGTTCCTGAGAGGGTCAGAGAGGAGTTGGCAGCGGTCAACCATGTACATGAGTACCTGATATTCAATCAGATGGAAGGCACTGACAAAATTAGTAGTTCACTCCCAGAGGTGAAAATGACTGAATTTCCCCAGAAAGAGAAAATGGCTAGTTTTGTGTTGGAAGATTATGTAAACATTTACGTGCATTCAGTTATTGATAAAGCTATAAATGCACATCTTAAAAATAGTGACGGTTCACAGGTTTTCCTGACAGGCTCACTTGTAATGCCTGAAATGGACAGTCTTGGGATCACTGAGGATGTGAGAAATGAAAACCTTTACAACATAATGAGAACTTTTCAGGACAATGCAACTCCTGACTCATCTAGTGAATCTAACTTTGCGTCAGAAATGTACAAAGAGTTGGTATTAAAGGGAATAGAAGAGCAAGCACTGGAGGAACTAAGAGACAAGGAACAAGAAGAAGAAACAGTCAGGAAACATCAGAAAATTGAAGATGAGGCAAGAGTTGAAGGACAGAGAGAAATTAATGAACAAAGAGATAGATGGGAAGATGAAGCAGAGAATTCTAAATCTCGAAAGACAGAATTGAAAAATGAAGAGATCTTTGAAAAAGTGGTAAATCAGATAGAAAATAACACATATACTGTTGAAGAGGAGGGGACTAAATTATTAGAGTCACCTAGCTATAGAGAAAAACTCAATTTCTCTGTGGAAGAAATAATCGGCCAAGTGGATGAGAATGAGAGATATGACGATAGTTTTTCTGAGGAAAGTTCCTTCAATAAAGAAGGAAATTTTCCTGTGAAAAGTCCTGAGCAAAGTTATGAAGTACAACAGATATGGTCAAAAGAGAACACATCAGGAAATTGGCAAAATGAGTTTCAGGCCACTCAAATGGAAGATCTCGGGACAGATAAAGAGATTCCTTTACCTGTGGTGCAAACTGTTGCATATTTTGATGATACTGAATCAAATATCAAAGTGGATGAATTGAAACATTCAATGATACACAAAAATTCTTCTGTAGAAAGTAGGCTGCATTCTGAGGATGAAGATGTAATCCTAGAAGCACCAGAATGCTATACCATCTATCAGGAAAGCTTTGAGGAGATTCCAGAGGAAGCCTTTAAGTATGAAGAAAATGAGATAAATTTTAATGATGAAGGTCTAGAAGAACAGGACAAACCAGTTGAAAGAATACCTTATAATACAGAACAGATATTTGGTAAAAAGCCCTTGGACCACCACAATGGAACCAATGTAGAGGCGTCAAATGTTACCAAAACCACAGACAGTGCATTGATGGATTCAGTTTCGTCATCATTAGCATTCAGCTATGATTCCAAAAGCAATGCTTTGGCAAGAGACTCTGAGGCACACATGCAAACCAACAGAGTGAAATCCATCAGAGACATGTTTCTTGCTAAGAGCAATACAGATATTCGGCATGAACAAACTTGGCTGAGCAGCCCTAATTTGTCAGATTACCAACTTGAATCTTCGGACAGAAAAGAACACCAATCACCAAACTCCTCAGAGATACTGAGAGAAGAGAAAGGCACCTGCCGACTGTCCATCGCCAAAGGTTATGTAAGAAGAACTATTGAGCAGCTTTATGGAAAAGGCTCTAAAGGATCTAGTTCTGATGAGAGAAGATCTCTCTCAGCTGACAAAATCAAGAAAAGAGAAGGTCTTAGAAATACAAATGCCCCCAGTCTGTCCTCAATCCATGAGGATCACACAAATGCCACACCTGATTTATCATACTTCAATCCCACATGCTCCGTAGATGGTTTCAAACCAAATCAGCAAACCCACTGTATCACCCTGAATGCCAGGGTTGGTCCCAAGGATGCTGTCCTAATTGATAAAGGTCGCTGGTTACTTAGGGAAAATCAAATGAGTCCTAAATGTTGTCCAGAGACCGAAGACACACCCAAGCACGTAAAAGAGAAAGATATGTCAGCCAAGTCCGAGCAGGAATCTGGGAAAGAGGATATTCCATATTCCTTATTTGGCCATTCTCCTATAATGCCTAACAAGAATCCTTCTTTGACAGATCAAGAGGAAATTACACGGTGCCCAGGAAAGACATTCACCTATTTTCACCTTCCAAATGCCAATGATTCTGAGGTACAGCCAGATGAGCAAAAAACTGATACTCCAAGGCAGAAAATAGAGAACAAGGTGTCTCCTTTAACAAAACCTTCGAAATCTTCGACTGACAAACACAGCACTGCAGCTGTCTTCACACCACCGGATATTAAAAAAGCAGCTAATAAGGTGCATCCAATGATAGAAACTACACCCCCAGTAGTTACCCAACCAACCAAAAAACAAAGCACAGAGATTGCAAGGCACTCTGCAGAACCTGATGCATTAGAGATTCTATACATTTTTTGTGGACAACACTGCCCAATTCTCTAAACTTGGTCCTAATTGAGAAATAACTTATTTATGCATCTTGAAAATTGAAATCCGCACTAGCCCTCACAACAGCATTGGCCAAGCAACAAATGGAATCGGTGAAGGTGTGGTTTACACAAAACACTTTCTTTATTTTTGATGAATGTGAGAGGCCGTGCAGTAGAATGAACAAACATTCAGTGTCTTAAGATGTTTACATATTTAAAAGTTAAACTTTTGACACATGATTTTAAAACCACTTCTAGTAGGGGTGTCACAGTACACAGAAATCACAGTTTGGTATGTAACATTTTCTGTGTGAATGTTCTGTCTGAATTTATTGCATTGCTGTGGTCTTTTTTTTTTCAAGTCCAGTGATTGACACATTTGGACTGACTATATAACCAAACCATGAAGTCTGTACCATGACGGTTTGAAATGAATACATGTACTGTTACACCCTTACTGTCTAGTACATGGTAATATAGAAAAACTCTTTGAAAGCAGTAATGGACCTTAAAAACACATTTTATGTGCACCTAAGGGATCTGCCCATACGTTGTTGAGGTTTGGTTAAATAGAAAATAAAAAATGTCAATGAAAAAAGTAAGATGTAAAATGTATGGTTTCAATGTAAGGACATAACATACCAGTGAATGACTTATTAGAGGTCATACAATATTCTGTGTTACGAGGGGGGCCTGGAGCTTCTGTTGGAGATGATTGTGGGTGTAGTTCTAGCTTCTTAGAGGATATATCCACTGCAGAGGGACTAGCATGCAAGATGTCTGAAGAAAGTCAAAGGTTTTTGATAACAGAATCAGACACAGACAGCACTGAGTAGGAGGCCTGACACAGATGTGTTTGTGGAGGTGATGGTGTCATTGGTCATCTGTTCATTCAGCAGCACAGGCATCGTTCTCACCAAGTGCTTCCCACACTCATACAGGCCAAGCAGTTCTGCTATTCTCAGCTGGGATATCCCAGCCTGCCCACCCCTGTTGATGGACAAGAGAAGTTTCCTCCTGAGGCCAAAGCAGAACTGGAGGAATCAATAGCTAATGTGGCCTTAATTTTCAAGGGGTAATCTTTGAGGGAAAATCAAACAGAAGCTCCAGGCATGGTTCTCTCACTTCTTCTTTTGTTGTCACTCCTCCTTTACTTCCCGGCTACACCACCCCTCCCACCCACCCTCGTGACAATTTGTCTTTTGGTCATGATATAGAACATATATTCATGCCAAGCCGTGTGATTTATTTTTGCCTAGCAATTTTTGTGTTGTGTGTGATTATATAAATGTGAAATGGTGATATTACATTTATTTTAAACAGTTATAAATGAATGTTTTCTGGGTTTGTGCATGTTGTTTGCTGGATTTTTTATATAGAATGTGGAGAAAAGGGTAGATTTATACAAATTGTGTTTTTATATCAGTAGTCATTATATTGACATGATATTGATGGAGGGTTTCGCAGAAATACCATAAATGATCTTTCACTACACTCTCAGAAATAAAGGTACGCGAGCTGTCACTGGGGTGGTACCTTTTCAAAAGGTACAAATTTGTACCTAAAAGGTCCATATTAATACCTCAAGGGTACATACTAGTACCTAAAAAGTACAAAAGTGTTCCTCTTAAAAACAATTGGTACTAATATATACTTTTGAGGTACCAATATGGACCCTTTAAGTGCAAATGTGTACCTTTTGAAAAGGTACCACCCCAGTGACAGCTTGCATACCTTTATTTCTGAGAGTGTATAATTAGCCTTTAATTTACATTATAAATAACCTTTTGTGTATAAAGGTTCCATGGATGTGAAAGATTCTTCTTGAAACCATAGAGGCCAAATTTAAGAACATTTCTTTTTTATCAAATGTGAGCATGTAGTAGCTCCATTCACTCTAAGAAAAAAGTACAAAAGTCTTCACTGGGGTGGTAAACTTTTAAAAAGACAAGTTCTTTTAATAGTTACAGTTATAAATAAAAAATTTGCATTTTGCGATTTGCAAAATGTAATTTTCTCTTTTATTTCTCATAGCACAGTTTTTGGCAAATTGTACTAAATAAAATTTGGTCATTCTTCATCACAAAAAAACTAATATAAAGGATGATAGTATGCACCATTATAATAAAATTACACCCTGAGATCCATAGAAAGCTGGATTCAAATGCACAAAAAAGCAGAAGTATAAATAAATAAGGGCGTCACGGTGGCGCAGTGGGTAGCACGTTCGCCTCACAGCAAGAAGGTCGCTGGTTCGAGCCTCGGCTGGGTCAGTTGGCGTTTCTGTGTGGAGTTTGCATGTTCTCCCCGTGTTCGCGTGGGTTTCCTCCGGGTGCTCCGGTTTCCCCCACAGTCCAAAAACATGTGGTATAGGTGAATTGGGTAGGCTAAATTGTCTGTAGTGTATGTGTGTGAATGAGTGTGTTGAACCCAGTGATGGGTTGCAGCTGGAAGGGCATCCGCTGCGTAAAACATATGCTGGATAAGTTGGCGGTTCATTCCGCTGTGGCGACCCCAGATTAATAAAGGGACTAAGCCGAAAAGAAAATGAATGAATAAATAAATAAATGAACCAAAAAAAGAAAATCACCAGAAACTGAGCTAATCAACAAAGCCATCACTGGAATAGAACTTGCAATGAACACACAAGGGGTAACTATCAAACAAGACACATCCAAGGTATAATCAGACAACTAATTATCAAGAAAACAACAAACAGTAGTAAACACTTTTAAGAGCTACCACCCAGATAAGGTTTTTTGTACTTTTTTCCAAAGAATGTAGACTACAATAATTAAAAAAAAAGTTCTAAGTCAATGGCAGCTTATCTTTATTCATATTTTAAAACAAAACTTAGAAATGTGTTTAGTTAAACATTATTTATTGTTTTCTTTTGTCATATCTTAGACATAGTTCCCTCAACTGACCATCATTATTTTGTTAAGTTGCAGCAAAAGATTCCAAAAATCTTCATATTAAAGAACGTGTTCAATTATTCACTGATTGTGTCTTTATCTGTCTTTGTCTACATACCTCAATAACTTATTCAAGCTCCATAAAAATGCTGGCCATCCAAAAAAGTCAAATGCAGAGAGAACAGGATAATACAAAGAATCTTGGTGGTCAATGGGTTCAACACTGCAGCTGGAAATGCTCACCAATTCAGCACTGAATAGGGTAAGGATCTGTCTAGGCATACAGTGTCTCAACATATATTTAAGAGAATTTGGACTATAAGGCCTTTCTGAGGGACCAAACCTTTCACTGGCAGAGCGAAATCAAAAGGCTGGACTAACCTTTGCTGTGTGTTATGTTGTGTG